>JAOTNS010000530.1:0-269964 GCA_028476615.1 Culter alburnus
GTCTGAACAGGACCTTCTTCACATTTAAATGAATCCAGAGGTGACCCACTCAACCAGGAAATAGCTCTGATTTGTAAATGCTTAGCTGTGAGATTGCAGCCTTGGATTCCTGTTTGTATTTCACTTCCACCTCATACCATGTGATAGATGTGTATCTCAGAGAGAAAGGCCAAAAAATTGCATTTCTGTCCTGTCTCTTGTCTGTCCGAGAAAATAAAGACTGCACAGCAGACTGTAGAATAGGTTTGGTAAGCTGGCGTTGCTGGCTCTCAGGGACACCAGCAAGATTCACGAGCACATGCTCTGCCGCCAAAGCCAGAAAGGTTGAGGTGTCGACGGGGTGTGTTCGGGTAGTTCATTAAAACGTGCCCTCTCCTAACCCCTTTTCTCCTTGCAGCCTGTCCTTTAGCAAAACCTTGAGGTTCCATTGAAATTCCGCCGAGCTTTCCTCTTTTGAAATATCTGTTGATGAGGTAATGCAGGGCTGCGATAGCTCTCTGCTCCCTCTGCTGCTGAACATTTCTCTAAGTCATGTTTACATAATTAGCGAGCTCTCAGAGAGCCTTGGCAATTTTTAAAAAATGAAAGGAGCTAGTTAGTAGTCCACTCGATGTGTCTCCCTCTCTCAGACCACTGTGCTGAAGATATGCAGATATGCATACATTCAAAAAGCATGCTAACATGCAAAAACCAGCTCCTCTTGCAAATTTTCACATATATTTTATGTATTGAAATGTATTTATGTATTACATATACATTTTATAGTCATTTACATGTGCCGTATGCTATGCCGTGGGATTAAGTATTTTGTGTTTTTGTATGCATGAGCATGTAGCTTACATAATGAGCTCACAGTGTTTTTCCTAAAATAAATGACTGTTAATAATTGTAAATTGATTTTTTACTTATCAAGCCTGTCCAGCATTCCTCTGTGCTGCTATCAGCCTCTGAAATGCTATTGTTTCATTTACGGCTTCTCTTACAGTAATTAGATGTTTCAAATCGGTGAAGAAACATAATTAGTGGCCATTCATTTATGAGGGCCCACACTGTTGTTCACGACGGAGATGTGTGTATTAAAGTTATTTTTGTCCATGGCTATGTAGAGACTTATGTGATTAATCATTTTAGTGGAGCCCATATAAGATTGGCAACAGACAGCGTGATTCTGTTGAGTCTCACTTTACCCCGTTTGACCTTATCGCTGAATCTAAATTATGTAACCAACTTCAGAAGCTGTGACACTGTTATATTAGCCTAGTTATATATGAAGTGAATGGCTTTTTCAGTTCACACTTTTGTCACATTTTAATTTGTACAGCACAGTTACGATAAAGATTGCTCATTTATTAGAGTTCAGATTTTTCCTGCTTAGAAGAGCTTTCTCACCAAAGATAGAAAAAACACTCTTTAATTACAAATGTGATGAGGGCTGTAAATCTCTCTCCCTCTCCTTTGGTGTTGTCTTGAGAGATGAATCAGCTAAAGCGTGCCGGCATCCACACACAAATCTTCATTAGATGTGGTTGATAAACCATTAATCCATTCTTTCACTCTCTTTTATTTCCGTGGCTTTTTTGTTCCACTCCCATTCTGAGTTTGAAACAAGAGAGACCACAAATCTTAGTCAAGGTAGACACCATATTTAATTTAACACGGATGAAAGTGAGACTGTAAGGGATAGATCTTTTGAATGGGTTGCCCTGTTGTGTACCTTGGTGTTGCTCATTTGTTGGCTAATTACTGAAAATAAGTCTTTCCATAAAACATGGGTTGTGACAAAATTAGATGTGCTACAAGACCTTAAAGGGACAGTTAAAAAATTCTGCCATCATTTATTCACCCTCATGTGTGACTTTCTTCTTTGAAACACAGAAGTTGAAATGTCTATAGTAGCAGTGAATGGGAATCCATACTGTCAAAGCTCCCAAACAACAACAAAAAGTTTAATGAAATTGTCCATACTACCTGTACACTACACTTGTATCAGTCATACAATGAACGGACAGAAATTTAATTCTGTTATAATTCATTATGATCGATCACAGTCAGACATGCCATTTACACCGTGTCCAAACCAGACGCGACGCGATAAGATTCCAGCGACGAGCAATTTGACTGTCCGCACTAGACGCGACGCGACAATGAGAAGCGATAAAATCAATCAAGAACCATAGCCAATCAGAAGAGAGTGTGGGCAGGCTCTCTCGGCAAGAGCACAACAGACACAATGAAATGGGCAAGTACATAGTAAAATTCATTAATATTACACCATTTAAACATTATTTAAAGTACATACGAAGTGACTGAACCAATCTTTGTCATAGAATATGCTTGTTTTTGTGCACCGAGTGCACTTGTGCACAGTTTGAACGTTCTCGTGCCCATTTATTTATTTTCAAGACCTGTGGTGAATTAGCCAGTGTTGTTTTCATTACAGCTAAAAAGCTGGGAACACAGAATGATATTCAAACTCACATAAACAGTACCTGATATTATCATTGCCATACTTTGTGTTGCTGTTCCAGCCATGAAGTTGTGGAGAAATAGAAACCGTTTCTGAAATAGAATCGTTGCATGTCGCCATCGCGGCTGGTTAATGCAAAAACTCTGATTAACATGGAAAAGATACCTTTTATCGCGTGTTGCGGCATCGCATCGCATCTGGTTAGGACACGGTGTTAGTTGTATTGCATTGACAAGCTTTTCAATGAATAATGCTTTAAATTTCAGCCTGTTCATTAAACAAAGCAATCGTATGGCTTTAGAAGATGACCAATTGTATGACACTTTTATTGTGCTTTTTTTTTTTGTTGGTATTTTTGAGCTCGACAGCCTGGATCCCCATTTTAATTATGCTGTATGAAAAAGAGTGGCCAGTACATTCTTCAAAATTTAGATGCATGTAATGTAAGTTTTAAATGAATTGAGTGCAAGTCAATGATAAAATTTTCATTTTAAAGTGAACTGTTGAGCCGGCTGTATGTCTTTTTCAGTCCGCTTAAGCATTCACAGGCAAAGATTCTTGATCATACATCTTTGATCTCTAGCGTGCATGTGGATTTGTATGTCTGTCGCTACTCTAGTTTGTATTCTCTGAAATTGTAGTAATGATCAGCTTTCCAAAAATGAGAGATTTAAATGGAGAGTAATGAATGCTATATTTGATAAACAGCATGCAACTCAGATCACAGAAGGCTGTAATTTGCACTGTTTGTAGATCCTTGATTCTCTCTGTATCTGCGCTTCTTGCATAAGGGTCAGTGTTTCATTTGTCCCGCTGATTGCTTGTTACGTTTTCTCTGACTCGCATGAATAATGTAAAATCAGACCATTTTCTGCCCCAGAACCAGTTTGTGTTGCAAGTTTATTTTCCTGTCAAGTGGCTGGAAATATTCCTCCCTCTGTTTGCAGCTCCAGCAGTTTGTGAATTTGATTAACCAAATTGCAGAAATTTCTCAAACATTTCCAGAAAATTGTCACAGATAGAGACACTGGGAGATGAAAACCGCTTGTGTGTGACCTTGCGAGAGGCAATCAATGGCCTTTATCTTGCCCAGCGCATTATAAATCCTACCACCGGTGTGGTCAACAGGTCCTTGTAATATTTGACCTGCGGCGCAGCAATTTATCAGTTTGTCTCTGAGGTTAAATAATTTAGTTTTTCAGCTCAGGCCGTACTTTCTCTTTGTTCCTCTTCATTCCCAGAGTTCCTCTCATCAAAGCTGGCCATGAGTTTTGGCTGATTCTGATGGATTGAAGTTGCAGATGTGGCATGAATAACAGAAACCATTCTCTAATCGTAGTAGATCTCATCTGGAGAGGAAACAAACATTGCTGCCTTTGTGTTTACCTCTGTAATTCTGCTCTTCCTGTGCTGTTGTCTGTGGACGCGGGCCCTGGAGTTATAACCTCTTGAATCAACACAGGAGATCAGCGTATGCATAGTCGGCAGAAGAAATTGCTTTCATTTACTGCAGCAAACTATAGATTTTTTGTTCTGGCTCTCCTAGAGTAAAAACTAGCACCTGAAGGCTTCCTTCTGCTTTTTAAATTGGAGTAATTGAATGTAAAACGTACCGTGGTGATTCTGTTCTCTTTTTATTTTTGACAGGGGTTGATTTATTGTTAGAGTATGTATAATAATAAACAAGAGCCTGTGGCCTTCACTTGAGACATGTGAGTTTATGGAAGGTGAGATGTGCTTGACATAGTTAGGAAAGAAATTCCCAGTCAGTGTTTTCCCTCAATGTCAGCCTCTACATTAAATCAGCACTTGCTTGGGAGCAGACGTAAGCCCAAAATTCAGAGATGCTCTTTACGAGTGTTATGTCCCTTATTCCTGTTCATCTCTTTCATTATCACTTCTTGAGCAGGACGGTAGCAGCCAATACTTCTGCAAGCAAGATATATGCAGTGGGGAATTAACGGGAGATTGATGTAGTAGATACCAAATACCCGACATGAGAGGATTGAGTGGGCTTGAATAAGAAATACACGGCGAGGACGTGCCAAGGTCTGGGCTAAACCTTGAGCCAAAATTCCCCTCAACTAAACTATGCTCCCTGAGATGAAAGACAGAATTGTTCTGATATTCTGATCAAAGCCGGCTATCTCCAAACTCCAAAGGAACACCTGGAAATCTGCAGGAGAAATATGAGCATACACAAAAGAGCGATGTAATGCATAATGTATCTTAGATGTTTATATAAAAATCTGCCTGGGGTGTTTATCGGTTATTTAATTAATTGATTAATAAATTAATTGTTAGTCCGTCTCCTCGTTTAGCACATTTAGAGAGCATAATTGACTAATCTAAATCCATTTGATCTTTTCTTACTAGTTTTTCATATAATTTGTGGTCTGTTCTGGATCCTTCTTTTTTTAATTTAATATATATATTTTTTTTTATCAGAAGCAACATATATGTTAAGCAATTTTTATTTATACAGATATAATGTAACTTTTTTTGCCTTTATTTTATAGGACTAGGGGGCAGACAGGAAGATAGGATTGACAGAGGGGTGTTGACTTTTTTTTGTTCACAGTAATTTCTTATTTGAGTGACCAGTGACCAGTATTTAACTGACAGTCATGAATAATTATTCTATAAAGGCTTTCATTTTGTTGACCTGTGTAATTGTGTGCCGGGACTTCACAGAGAACTGAGCCAAGAGGAACACAATGTTCTAGTTCCCTTTCAGTCGGTCACGTTCGACGTACGTCAGTAGTGACCGACGAATTGGGATATCGCTTAGAGAGCCCTATCATCTTCGTGTAAACTAAAACAAGCCAATGGAATTGGCGTGCGATATTTGCATAATGCGCACCGCCCCCGACAGGTGTATATAAATAGGAAGCGGATGCAATCGCACTCTGTCTTTCGCTTCGGAGCCATTCACTGGTGTCCTGTTTGAAGACTCCTTTCTTCGTTTGTTTTTTGAATTAAAACATTGCCTCAAGAAGAGGGTTACAGCGAGCTTCAGTGCTGGTGAAGAGGGCACGTTCAGCGAGGTCGCGAGTGTCTGAGGAGCTGAGCTATAAGCTCTAAAACTGCTGTTTTCACAGCAACACAAAGAGTGTGTGTGCAGCGATTTGGGCCGGTTCCTCGGTGTGTCAGGGAGTGGTGTACCTGACACATCGCGTCGCTCCCTGGGTGCTTCAGCACGAGTGAGTTGACTTCCCTTCTAAAAGAGCTTTACAGACGAACCCTGACAGTATGTCATTTCGTCTGTGCGTTACTGGGTGCGGTCGTTCCCTGGTCCCTGCTGATGGGCACAATCGCTGCATCTCGTGTTTGGGCGTTCAGCACGCTGAAGCAGCTTTTGTGGATGGCTCATGTTCCCATTGCGGGAACATGACCATCGCGGTGCTGAGGTCGAGGCTCTCCTTCCTGAAGTCTCAGGAAGCGGGGGTCCCCTCTCCTATGCCGCGTACGACCGTTTTTTCCGGCCCCGGGAACGGAAAGACGGTACGGCGCTGTATAGGGAGGGCGACCTGAGGATAACGGTCAGGGCTCCCCCGCCGAGCGGAAACGCTCCGCGGGCCCCTGTCCCCGTTAGCACCGCAACCCATCTTAAAGCCGCCGTTGGTTTCCGCTGGGCCCTCTTCGGACTGTCCAGCCGTTACCTTTGGTGCGCCGGCGGAGGATCAGATGTCGATCGCTGCGTCGGAAGGCGAGTTTGAGAATTCGGGGGAGGAAGATCCGGACGCGCTGCCGCCCTCCGGGACGGTAGCGTTGCCCGAGTCGGATCCCGAACTCTCGGCTGTGCTCTCTCGGGCCGCCTTGTGCGTCGGGCTTGAGTGGAACCCTCCACCCTGTCCCGGCCCATCTCGGCTGGATGATTGGTACTTGGGGGGGGGTCGCGCTGGTCAGCCCCAGCGTCCCGCCCCAATGCCTTTCTTCCCGGAGGTGCATGATGAGGTGACCAGGTCTTGGCAGACACCGTATAGTGCCCGTACCAGGCCTGGCCCCGCGTCCGCCTTCACCTCCCTGGACGGCGGGTAGCCAGGGGGTACGCGAGGATCCCGCCAGTCGAACGGTCCGTTGCGATGCAGTTGTGTCCAACGGCCACTGGCTGGCGTGGTGAGCCGCGTCTCCCGTCCCGGGCCTGTAAGTTCTCAGCCGGTCTGACTGAGAAAGCTTACAGTTCCTGTGGGCAGGCTGCCTCCGCCCTGCACGCGATGGCCCTCTTGCAGGTTTACCAAGCAAAGGCGCTGTCGGAGATGCCCCAGGAAGGTCCTGACCAACAGCTGCTTGAGGAGCTGCGCGCTGCCACTGACCTTGCCCTCGGGCAACGAAGGTGACAGCTCGCGCTGTTGGTCATGCGATGTCTACCTTGGTAGTCCAGCAACGCCACCTCTGGCTGACCCTGGCGGACATGCGGGATGCCGACAAGCAGCGGTTCCTAAATTCCCCCGTGTCCCCGGTCGGCCTATTCGGCGACGCGGTGGAGAGCTTCGCCCAACAGTTCTCCGCTGCACAGAAGCAGGCTGAGGCTATCAGTCACGTCATGCCACGGCGGTCCGCTGCTGCCCCCACCCAGCGCCCGTGGCTCAGCCTCAGCCCGCTCGTCGCCGAGGGCGCCCGCCTGCACCGTCCTCCGCCCCTGCTAAAACGGCAAAGCAGCAGCCTACACCTGCCAGGCAGCAGGGTGCCGGTCGCGGGCGTGGTGCCCAGCCCGTCTCAGCTAAACCAGGTGGCAAACGTAAAAAGAAGTCACGGCCCTGAGACGGGCAACCTGGAGGGGAAGGATCTTGCTCTTCGGGAGTTTTCCACCATCTCTCCCACCCCCGGAGGAGGGCCGGGGGGAATTTGTGTTGTGTGTCAGTCCACCGCCGCTGGCTCTCCGGAGTCCAGCGGTACCCACTTTTTCACAAAAAGAGCAGTTTCCTCGAACTCCAGGTCACAACAAGGTGTGTCTGCCAGTGTGCCAGGCCCCGCCTCGCCGCTGGCAGCGCCCTCCCCATTCGCCAGCAGGCGACAGTGTGATGGCGCAGACCGCGTCCCGTGCGCCGTCTCCCATTCGCACTGCTGCCTCGCAGAGTCCGACCTCACTCCGGGCCGCTCCCATGCCGTCCGAGTCGGGTCCCTCTCTGCCCTGCTGCCCCACCCCCGGTGCGTCCGTGGTGCCTTTGGTCCCGCTGGTTCGGAGTCTGGAGGCGTGGAGCACGCTTCCCAGCCCGTCCCGCTGGCTCATTCGCACTATCAGACTCGGCTATGCGATTCAGTTCGCCCGGCGTCCCCCGGTTTTCAGGGGTGTCCACTTCACTCAGGTGTCGGTGGACAGTGCACCTGTTCTCCGGGCGGAGATTGCTGTCCTCCTGGCGAAGGATGCAATCGAGCCGGTCCCTCCAGCCGATATGAAGTCGGGGTTCTACAGCCCCTACTTCATTGTACCGAAAAAGGGCGGTGGGCTACGGCCAATCCTGGATCTGCGCGTCCTGAACCGGTATCTTCACAAGATGCCGTTCAAGATGCTCACGCAGAAGCGCATTTTCGAATGCGTCCGTCCCCGGGATTGGTTTGCAGCAATAGACCTGAAGGACGCGTACTTTCATGTCTCGATTCTGCCTCGACACAGACCCTTCCTCCGGTTTGCGTTCGAGGGTCGGGCATATCAGTACAAAGTCCTACCCTTCGGGCTGGCCCTGTCACCCCGCGTCTTTACGAAGGTTGCGGAGGCGGCCATTGTTCCCCTCAAGGAACAGGGCGTTCGTATTCTCAACTATCTCGACGACTGGCTGATCCTGGCCAGCTCGCGAGAGCAGTTGTGCGAACACAGGGACATGGTTTTAGCTCACCTCAGCCGGTTGGGTCTTCGGGTCAACTGGGACAAGAGCAAACTCGCCCCCGGGCAGAGGATCTCTTATCTCGGTCTCGAGCTAGACTCGGTTGCACGGACTGCGCGTCTCACCGAGGCGCGCGTCCAGTCGGTGTTGAACTGCCTGAGTTCTCAAGCGCAGGACAGCGGTTCCACTGAAAGTTTTTCAGAGGCTCCTGGGGCATATGGCATCTGCAGCCGCGGTCACGCCGCTCGGATTGCTTCATATGAGACCGCTTCAACACTGGCTCCGCGGCCGGGTCCCGAGATGGGCGTGGCAGTGCGGCACGCTCCGTGTCCCCGTGACACCGAGCTGCCGTCGCACCCTTGTCCGGTGGTCGGACCCTTCGTTCCTGCGGGCCGGAGAGTACCCCTCGAACAAGTGTCCAGGCACGCTGTGGTCTCCACAGATGCCTCTGCCACGGGATGGGGGGCCACGTACAACGGGCATGCAGTGGCAGGCCTTTGGACGGGGCCTCAGCTGCATTGGCATATCAATTGCCTCGAGTTGCTAGCGGTTCGTCTTGCGCTGGCCCGCTTCAAGAAGCTGTTGTCAGGCAAGCACGTTCTAGTCCGCTCAGACAGCACTGCGGCCGTTGCGTACATCAACCGTCAAGGTGGTCTACGCTCCCGTCGCATGTCGCAACTCGCCCGCCATCTTGTTGTGGAGTCAGAAGTATCTGAGGTCCCTTCGGGCCACTCATGTCCCAGGTGTGCTCAACCGTGCAGCCGACGAGCTGTCACGGCAGCCTCCACTTGCGGGCGAGTGGCGGCTCCACCCCCAGGCGGTCCAGCTGATTTGGCAGCATTTCGGCGAGGCCAGGTAGACCTGTTTGCCTCCCCGGAAACTGCCCACTGCCAGTGGTTTTATTCCCTGACCGGCGGCACGCTCGGCACGGATGCCCTGGCACACAGCTGGCCCCTGGGTCTGCGCAAATATGCGTTTCCCCCAGTGAGCCTTCTCGCACAACTCCTGTGCAAGGTCAGGGAGGACGGGGAGCAGGTTCTGTTAGTGGCCCCGTATTGGCCCACTCGGACCTGGTTCTCAGACCTCATTCTCCTCGCGACAGCCCCTCCCTGGCCGATTCCTCTGAGGAAGGACCTCCTGACTCAGAGACGGGGCACCCTGTGGCACCCGCGTCCCGATCTATGGTCCACGTGTGGTCCCTGGACGGGATGCGGAGGTTCTGAGTGATCTCCCGCAAGCGGTCGTAGACACCATCACTTCCGCTAGAGCTCCTTCCACTAGGAGTCTCTATGCGTTGAAGTGGAACCTGTTCGTCGAATGGTGCGCCTCTCGCCGAGAGGACCCCCGATCATGTTCGGTCGGATCCGTGCTTTCCTTCCTGCAAGAAGGGTTGGAGCGAAGGCTGTCTCCCTCCACCCTGAAGGTGTATGTTGCCGCTATCGCCGCACATCACCACGCAGTTGAGGGTAAGTCCCTGGGGAAACACGATCTGATCGTCAGATTCCTGAGGGGAGCGAGGAGACTAAATCCTCCTCGCCCTTCCTCCGTACCCTCTTGGGATCTGACCCTGGTTCTCACAGCTCTCCGGGGTCATCCCTTTGAGCCTTTGCAATCAGTTGACCTGAAACTAATGTCTCTTAAGACGGTTCTTCTGGTTGCATTGGCTTCCCTGAAGAGGGTAGGGGATCTGCATGCATTTTCGGTCGACGAAACGTGCCTAGAATTCGGGCCCGGTGATTCTCACGTCATCCTGAGACCCCGGCCTGGATACGTGCCCAAGGTTCCTACCACTCCCTTCAGAGATCAGGTAGTGAACCTGCAAGCGCTGCCCTCGGAGGAGGCAGACCCAGCCCTAGCTTTGCTCTGTCCCGTCCGCGCTCTGCGCGTTTACGTGGATAGAACGCGAAGCTTCAGGACCTCAGATCAGCTCTTCATCTGTTACGGAGGCCAGCAGAAGGGAAAGGCTGTCTCCAAGCAGAGGATGGCCCACTGGATAGTGGATGCCATCGCCTTGGCGTATGATTCCCAGGGCGTGCCTTGCCCGCTCGGGTTGAGAGCCCACTCCACCAGAGGGGTGGCCTCTTCCTGGGCGCTGGCTCATGGCGCCTCGCTGACAGATATTTGTAGAGCTGCGGGCTGGGCGACACCTAACACGTTCGCTAGGTTTATAGCCTACGTGTAGAGCCAGTATCTTCACGTGTACTCGCATCCACTAGTCGGTAGACGTGTTGTACCCGCTCTAAGTGTCGGCTTGCAATGCCATTCCCGCCACTGGCCGGATACGTGCATACTTCACTCCAGTCGTGTTCCCCGCTTGGCGAACCCTGTCGAGTTCCTCCGCCTCCCCCTTCGGCTCGGACATTGCGGAGTGTCTGATGCCAGGCCTACATCCGTCGCTGACGCTGTCTGTTGGCTGGGGCCCATATGTCGTGACCCCTCTACGTGAGCGGTCCCATATGTGTAATTTCCACGGTTTAAAACTCCCTACGGGCCGAGTCCGTGTCTTTCCCTTAGCAGAGCCAGCTCTGCTGTCACCTGTCAGATGAGTCTCCCCCTACCAGGTGGAGCCATCCCAGGGACTCCATATGCGTACTGCCCCCGGGCCAGTCCATATGTGTATTCCCACGTAAACTCCTCCCCCATTGGGTAGGTAGTGGTCTCCGCAGCGTCCCTTACGGGTTCGCTTCCCCAGTGTAGTCTAGTTTACTTAGTGGGTAGTGGTTAGACAGCAGTAGACTCTCTCGGTGTAAGCTCGCCCCCTTCACCGCCAGCCGGTGCTATGGGCGGCTGAGCTTGCGGGCACTGGAAGGGGTTTCGTAACTGTGGCGCTTTAGTTGGGATCCCAATTCGTCGGTCACTACTGACGTACGTCGAACGTGACCGACTGAAAGGGAACGTCTCGGTTACGTATGTAACCCTCGTTCCCTGAAGGAGGGAACGGAGACGTACGTCCCGTCGCCACAGTTTCTGTACCCTCGCTGTAGTGCGGACACCAGTTGTCTCCTCAGCGAAAAACAGAGTGCGATTGCATCCGCTTCCTATTTATATACACCTGTCGGGGGCGGTGCGCATTATGCAAATATCGCACGCCAATTCCATTGGCTTGTTTTAGTTTACACGAAGATGATAGGGCTCTCTAAGCGATATCCCAATTCGTCGGTCACTACTGACGTACGTCTCCGTTCCTCCCTCAGGGAACGAGGGTTACATACGTAACCGAGACGTTTTTATCACGCAATTGCGACTTTTATCTCGCAATTCTGATTTTATCACGCAATTGCGACTTTATATCTCAGAATACTTATAACTCGCAACTTTATATCTCAGAATTCTGACTTTAATACGCAATTGTGACTTTAGAATCGACTTTATATCACCATTGCGACTTTAATCTCAGAATTCTGACTTATAACTCGCAATTGTGACTCAGAATTCTGACTCGCAATTCTGAATTCTGACTTTATATTTTTATATCTCAGAATTCTGACTTTATGCAATGTGACTTTATAGAATTCTGACTTTATAACTCGCAATTGCGATCTCAGAATCTCGCAATTGCGACTCCTCATATTGCGACTTTGACTTTATAACTCGCAATTGCGACTTATATCTGACTTATAACTCGCAATGCGACTTTATATCTCAGAATTCTGACTTATAACTCGCAATTGCGACTTTATATCTCGAATTCTGACTTTATATCACGCAATTGCGACTTTATATATTCAGAATTGGACTTCAGAATTCTGACTTTATTCGCATGCGACTTTATATCTCAGAATTCTGACGCAATGCGACTTTATATCTCAGATTCTGACTTTTTATCACCAATTGCGACTTTAATTGACTTTATATCACGCAATTGCGACTTTATATCTCAGAATTCTGACTTTATAACTCGCAATTGTGACTTTATATCTCAGAATTCTGACTTTATATCACGCATTGCGACTTTATATCTCAGAATTCTGACTTTAACTCGCAAATTGCGACTTTATATCTCAGAATTCTGACTCTTGCGATTGAATTCTGACTTTATACTCGCAAACTTTATATCTCAATTCTGACTTTATATCACGCAATTGCGACTTATATATCAGAATTCTGACTTTATAACTCGCAATTGCGACTTTATATCTCAGAATTCTGACTTATATCACATTGCGACTTTATATTCAGAATCGCAATGCGACTTATCTCAGAATTCGACTTTCTCGCATTGCGCTTTATATCTCAGACGACTTTATAATCTTTATATCTCAGAATTTGACTTTATATCTCGACTTATATCTTTGACTTTATATCGCAATTGCGACTTATATCTCAGAATTGACTGCAGCGACTTATATTCTTCTGACTTTATAACTCGCAATTGCGACTTTATATCTCAGATTCTGACTTTTATCACGCAATTGACTTTATATATCAGAATTGACTTTATAACTCGCATTGCGACTTGAATCTCGCAATTGCGACTTATATCTCAGAATTCTGACTTTATATCACGCAATTGACTTTATATTCAGAATTCTGACTTTATAACTCGCAATTGCGACTTTATATCTCAGAATTCTGACTTTTAACTCGCAATTGCGACTTTATATCTCAGATTCTGACTTTATAACTCGCAATTGCGACTTATATCTCGAATTCTGACTATTTGCGACTTATCTCAGAATTTGACTTTTATCACGCAATTGCGACTTTATATCTCAGAATTTGACTTTAGAACTTGCAATTCGACTTGAATTCGGACTTTATATCACGCAATTGCGACTTTATAACTCGCAATGCGACTTATTTCAGAATCTTGCAATCTCAGATTCTGACTTCGCAATGCGATTCAGAATTCGAACTTGCGAGCCAGAATTCTGAGCATAACTCGCAATTGTGACTTTATCCGCCTTGTTGACGTCTGGAATTCACTTTTAGTTACTTTATATCTGAATTGACTTATTAACTCGCATGGAGAATTCTGACTTTATAACAGCAATTGCGAATGTGAGGAATTTGAATCGTTGACTCTCATGATTGTTCAAAGCCGCAGAATTGTTCGCGAAACACAGACGTGTGTTGTAGTTCTACTGTGGTTTTCGTAAACTATTATTTCATTGCAAAATAGAGTAAATAGACAGTACTGTGTTTAAAATGTACGTTTTATTTTTGACCTGTTGTATAATAATGTCACGTTGCAGTCATGTGGATATTTGAGAAAACTGCATTCTTGCTCGTTATCATCATTAAATACAAGAACTCACACAAGGTATGTTTTTGTATCGGAGAAAGTTGAGTCTTAAATCGAAATTAATCCATTATCTGTGTATATATTTGTTCTTCATGCGAGTAAGTGCTAAATCCCCACTTTTACAAAGGTGCACTGTTGAGAACGACAGTAATTTAGCGCGATTTAAGGCAGCAAGCAGTCTACGCAATCTATTATGCATGTCATGCTGCTTGTGTGGATACAGTTATTTTTGACTGCAAATGTCAAAAATGTTAATCTGATTAAATGTACTAGATTTATGACATTTTGGCAGTTAGAAATACATGCTCGATTTTAATATTACTTTAAGGTAGAATTAAATGAACTACTCAACATTTTGTTCGCGTACCCCCTTTTGTCACGTCACGTACCCCCAGGGGTACGCGTACCCCAGTTTGGGAACCACTGGTCTATTGCACATGAAAATTAAATTATGCATGTATGCAAAAACATTTTAATTGTGTGTCTAAATCTCAGTTGGTAGAAAATCAAAAATTGTGATTTATAAATAAAAATTATACTGACGCTATAAATGATAAAGGAAAAAGCAGCAGCAGCAGAGATTCAACCTGTTGAGAAACCAGAAGGGCTTTTGTATGACAGATTCTTCACAAAAAGTTTATCTAGAGATTTTTTTTTTTTTTTTTTTTTTGAGCAGAAAAAAAACACAATACAAACAATACAGCTGACTCGAACTTTCAATTTCATCTTTATTAAAAATTTGTATGAATATTTAATGGGTAGACTTACATGATAAAAAAATATCGAACAAGAAACAAGAGGTGTCACCAGCCCATTTTGGAGAGGGATTAAACCCCCACCCCCTTCCATAAATTTCCCCTCAGCCCCCCTAAAAATTTGTGGATTAACTACATAATTTGTGATAATTATGTCATTAAAATGAGTCAACAAGAGGGCAGTCTTCAGCAAGTGTGAACAAAGGTCGGCCATCTCAAGTGGCTGAAAGGGAGGGCCTCAGAATACCCTAGGAAAAAGAAATATTAAAGAAGAAAAATTCTTCTTCAGTACTTCTTAAGATAATCTTAAGAACATCTAAGTGTACTCAACTGTTCTATTTTGAGACAACATGAAAAATTACCAAATAAAAAATGAAATGTATTTAAAAAATATATTTAGCTACCACTTGTAGTACACTATGGTTCTAGCGTACTATAAGTGGTAACTAAATACATTTCTTATTTTTCATTTTTCAATAATGTTTCATAGTGTAAATGGTCTGTAAGCGCTCTGAGTTTGAGTCACTTACAATGTGAATTTGAAAAACAAATCAAGCTCTCTTCATAACATCATAAGTGTTTGAAATAATTTTCATTTGAGATCTGAAGTGGCTTCATATTTGGACTTTCTGTGCGAGGGCCCCCTCCAGCTTCCAGTATGAATTACAGTTTTTACGATTGCTTACACACTAAAATTAAACTTTTCCCACAATTACCAAAACCTTACACTCAAGGAGCAAAACACAAGGCTAAACACTAAACACACTTCTCTACATTAGACACAGAAATTTAACATAATGTCACTTCTTTGCCATTTCAGACACTGCTTTCCAAAATACCACACCTATAAACCAATTGATCAAACCAGCCGTCAGGTGTGAAGACACTGGGTGCTTAACTGTAAACTCAACAATCAGGTGCATAAAAAGGCAAAAGGTGAGTTTATGTGTCTTCAACAAAATGGAAGGCAATGTTGCAGTAAGAGGGAGAGGGAGAAACATCATCTTGAATGTCCCAGGCCAACGTGGTGTTAACATCACAATATAGTTGCAATCACACAGAATGTGGTCCCAGTCCCTCCCCATCATGCCAACTTAGACCCTTACAACACGGCCCACTATTCACATTTTAGACAGACTGAACAAAATAATCACAGCAGAAGACCAAATGGATGCAGAGCAGATTGAGATAATTGTCATATGGACAATGTAAATTTCCACCTATCTGCTCTGGTCCAAAGCTGGTTTTCATAAGTGTCCACAATTTTCACTCCAATACCCCACCATATTGTCCCTTTCATAAAAACCCATTGAGGAGGTTTTTTTTTTTTTTTTGGCATGAAGGTTTACAGCTCTCCCCTGTCAGATATCATCATTCAAGCCATGGAGAAGTCCTGACCCTAACTGATGCAGGGTGTGCAAATATGGATTCGCATTCAAGAAGATTCTTACCTCGCTGTCTTGTAAGAGAGGACATCGCTGTGATGTGGATGAAGTGCTATAGCTAGGTGAAGATAATGTATAGTATGTTTACTGTAGTATTTTCTGTACAATATGTCATTTTTTTTCAGATAATTTTTGATGTTTTGTTGTTGTTATTTTACTGTATTTGTAAACCTGCACGGGTACAGTATTTTACGTTTGCTGTTGTTTGCTGAGCTAACAGGTTATGCACACTACTGTAGTAGCATGACAACTGGGACATGTTTTGTTGCGATTCTCCATGTTGACTGATTTGGGTATATGGAGAGAAAATCAATGATATTTCCTCAGTCTGCAGCATTGGTCTTGTGTAGTGTTTGGTGAACTATTGTATAGTTGCACTTTCTCTGTGTACTTCATTACAGTACTCTAATCACTGAGATTAGACTTGCTAAAAGTGTTTAGGTTAGCAACAGCAGTGTGTAACTGGTTCAAAAAGATTAAAGTCATATGAAATGTGTGTGTTTCTTATGGTAACAAAATATTGTTTTTATAAAGTTGTGTATAGTTTTGACAAAGGTGTTCCATTTTGCAAATGATCTGAAGTGTTGCTACTTTGGTGTAGGGTTATGTGTAGTGTTTGATTAACCGGTTTCAAAATTGTGCTTAAGCAATTGTAAAAAAATGTAAACATACATAACATTTATAATGATTTACAGTTATAGGATGGGTTTAACAGATATGGAAAAGAACTATGCCCAGATTAAAAATGAGTTGCTGGCAATAGTCTTCTACACTAAAAAGGTCCATCAGTATGTGTATGGACGCAGTGTGAATGTCCAGTCGTACCATAAGCCATTGGAGGCTATCTTCAAGAAGCCACTGAGCAAAGCACCAGCGAGAATCTAACCTATGCTCTAACAGCTACAGATATATGACCTCATTGTCCAATACACGCCAGGGAATGACATGTTAATCGCTGATTTATGTCACATGGTGTTGCTGAAGGCCAACACACAAGTACAGATGACCTCAGTGATGAAAGAGTCGTAAATGCGCTTGAAGCAACAGCGGCTCTCAGTGAGGACATGCTAAAGAAGCTTGCAGAAGCTACTGCAAGTGACAGTACAAACCAGTTGCTTCTGAAGATGCAAAAGACAGGATGGCGACACATAGAAAGCAACTTGATCACTCGATTCATCAATACTGGCCCGTTAGACATACTCTGGCTGTGCAAAATGGTATATTACTGGTATCTGACAGGATCTGATTCCTGAGTTAATGAGATCAGAGATGCTTAAGGAACTACACATCTCACATCAGGGGATGCAATGCACGAAAGCACACACCAGAAAGTTTATGTATTGGCCTGGTATGACCAACATAATCGTTTCTTCTGATTGTTGATGTAGGAACCGTGGACGAACCAGACAAATTAATCATTCAGATGATTCTTTCAAAACATAATTCTAATTCAGAATCGAGGTTCCGACTCCAGCTCGTCTACAAAGAAAACAAACTTAATTACTTGTATAACCCCCATGCTTAGTGACAGCAAGAGAAGTGACAAACCAAATGGTCACCTAGAAGATAAAGAGTTTTTGATCACCAGATCAAAGAGACAGAGAAACATGCAGGCCCTTTTGGTTTCTTCAAGGGACCTAAAACTTCACAGACAAACCACTAAGACTGTTCTACAGCTAAAACTGCATCAAAATTGTACTACCTGTAACCAGTTTGCTTTAGAACACCCACAATTCATGTAAATGTGATAACTCTTGAATGACTGATTGAAAGTATGCCCTATTTGGAATTGATTTAATTCTTTTCCTCTTCTTTAAATCCTGACTTGAATGAAATCTGTTTAAAATGTATCATATTCCGTTTAATAGAAATTATGTTTAAAATGGTACTCTCTGCTAAAGCAGAGATGGGAAGTAACACCTATGTTATGATTGGGGGCAGAGAAAAGCCCTTTGAAACAGGACGATATCTGATTGGTCAAAACTCCTCTCAGAGATGTGACAAACACCTAAGTTTAAATAGTCATATCGCAAGATAATGAACTAGACAAGACGAGAATCTAGAATGAACGAGCAGAACCTGAAGAAAAAAACGGTCAGCGGTGACCAGAGTAAGCAGAACAACGAGTAACCATGGAGTAACAAGAAGAACAGACAAGCAGCTCATTCAAGCCATCCAACCTTCACTCACTTTTCTTTTCTTTTACTTAATTTTTTTCTCCGCTGAAAGTCTTGTATTATAAGTTTTGCCGCAAAGTTCAACCAACGACTTTTGCCGCTTCAGCTTTAACTCCAGCAACACAGAGACTTCCTTTCATTTTTCAGCAAGCTCAAACGTGATTGGTTTGGACCTTACTACGATCTGGACCTGAAAAGACAAATCATCGACTTGGAAAACCCTTCTCTGCACGCCGACGAGGGAAATTCACATTTAAAGTCGACTCAAGCAAGTACCTCAGATTAAAACTGAACTGGTGCATTTAAATTAATGATTCATGGTTCGTTCAGGTCAGATCTTCTGAAGTGCATAATTTTGCTAGGAATTCATCATATCACTCTCTCTCTCTCTCTTAAAACTCTTTCTCTCTCATTTCCTTTCTTACTGCAACATGTATGAATGAATGTGTGTGTGTGTGTGTGTGTGTTTATGTTAGATTAGTTTGTAGGGGAAAAAAAAGTCTCTTGTAGATTTTAAAAGAAAGTGTCTTGTATCATGTGCTTCTAGAATGTAACTGTCGATCTTAAAGTTACCATGCTCTAATCAGTGTTTTCACGATTGTTGGATATTCATATCCGCTACAAGAGCTTATTAGGGGTCGAGCAAATGAACGCTGGACGACTCAGTTGCTCGGTCATAAACTAAAACTAACTTTACTTCCTGGGGTGTTTTCCCTACATTGATTATATGTCAAAGTTTCCTGAAGTGATGAATATGAAAGAGCTAGTGTGTGACCATGTACCATTGGCAAGCTATGAAATGCAGAAATTTGCTGCTGAGTGTGGTATCAAGCTGACCCAATCAAGTCCGACATAACCTCAGTCAAATGGGTTGGTGGAGAGAACTATCAAAACCGTCAAAAGTGTCCTGAAAAAATGGAAAGACCTGTGCGTACAAAGTACTTGCGGTTACAAAAATCCATCAGTTCACATAATCTTCTGATGACGAAATTCGCACCACGCGCACTGTACACTGACTCCTCGCTTATGAGTAAAAAATGAACTATACTTTGGGATTTATACTGATGTAATGAGTTCACAGGTCAGCTATAGCCTATGTTTTATAATTATTATTTAACACTGGTGGAATTAATTGATCAGTCAAAGCATAAACACAAATAACAATGACAATCTGAGTATTCAATGTAGAAAAATCTAACTATAATCTAATTACCTAATCTAACCTGCCTGGAAGTGTTCATTGATCCTAATGACCTTGATTAGCTGCTTCAGGTGTGTTTAAATTAGAGCTGGAGAAACTGGACAATCCCAATACGTTTTAGAAAAATAGATTACATAAAGAGTTTAATGATTTTATAATCATAGTTAGAATATTTTGTGTTGAGTGATTTTTTAAAGTGATATATCCTATTGTGTTTATCAACATTAACTTGAATGTGACTATATAAATGACAACTGAATTGATTCCCTTTATTTAAAGAATGATCTTTTATATCTTTTTGTCATTGATTGTGTTAAACTGTTAAATAAAATAAATTGACTCAACTGCTGGAAAGGTGTTATTTATATTTTAAAAGGTTTTCCTTTAAAAATGTTCATGAATTTGTTGACACACCATCAAAGTGAAGTTGAAATATTAATGTTGTTCACATCCGATGGCAACACTTAAATGTTGTTACATTTCATTTGTATTTTCAGTGTTTCAACAATAGTGATTTAGAATCAACACTGCATTGTAACATTGATCAAACAATATTACCAAAAATTATTTTTGTTAATTTCAGTGTTGATTCAACAGCAGTGATGTAGAATCAATCATAGTGTAATGTTGATTCAATAGCATTATCATTGATTTTTTTTCACTAGTGTTACAGTGTACTGTAATGTTAATTCAAGGCAATGCTTTCCATTTAATTAACCTATTTACTCACAAATGAAAACCATTATCATAACCACAGTCGTAATAATACCTGGATTGACTGGATAGGCTAGGCTAAACTCTCCATAAAAACTTCGCTATTTTTCCTTAGCATTGCTAGCAGTTTTCCACATTCAGAATAACACTTATAACTATTAGTATAATTAAGAATACAAAAACACACAGTTGGATTTACATTTTAAAACATAAATACTTACATGGTAGTGGTTCTGCATGAGACTTTCAAGAGGAAAAGTTTTGTGAATCACTGAAGGTGTGGGGATATAAAAATGAAAGTAAGAAGTACACAGGTGAGCAATGTTGGTTTCTCCTTTAGTTAATTATTAATTACTATATGCAATATGAATTATTAACTATATTGGGAGTGTGTCTTAAGTTGTCACTGTAAACAAACTAACTCTCTTTAAACTCCTTTTAAAAAATGTCATATGCTAAATTGAATATGACAGACTAGAATTTTTTTATGTGTGTGTGGGCTATGTGTGTAACCTATATATATAATCCCAGCAAATACAACTACATTGTAAAACCTTCGTCACGTCATAAAAAAGGACCTGATAATGTTTTTATCCGACAGAGTCATGAAACCCTCTATTTCGTAGGAATATGCATTAATACCTTTGATATTATTTTCTGTTATCATAACTCTAACTTTAAACTTTCAGAAATGTGTGATAATTGCATGATTGCAATTTAAGAACACTTTACTACAAAAAGGGATTTGCTGACACTAAGTTGCAAAAAACAATTGCTGACCTTTGAAACAGGATAAATTATGTCTATTTGCATGCACAGAATAATATCCCTATCATTCCAGTCTGATCTCTACTGTCTGAGCAGCAGATTTCAGATTGTGTCAGAATCTGTGATGTAGTTTCACAAAGACACTGTTTAATTTATGCAAATGCAGCAGATGTAAACTATTAAAACATTCATATTCACATATTTAAAATAGTTTATACAGACACAATAGACGATACAGAGATTGCTTCAAAGCAGCTTTACTGTAATAAACAGGAAAATAATGATCAATGATGCAAACAGAGTTCAGTTCTGCTGTAAAGCAGCAGAAGACAATAAGCATTATTCACTTTCAGTCAGTTCAATGTTGATTCAGTTCAGTTCAGTAACAGAGTTGATGTTGCACCAAGTTATAACAGCTATAAGCAGCTCATTAAACAGCTGAATTCAGATTGAGTTTTGTTCTCATCCAAAAGTGTCAATGCAGTCAAAATAATATTTCAGAATATTAACTGTTTTTTAAACCTCAACTGAGTAAGACAAAGGTCACAGTGAAAGAATGAAAAAAGAAAATGATACAAAATATGCATATGTAGATGCACACTTTTTGTCTTTCAAATACTTACTCACTGTATGTGAATATTTTCTAAATTTGTTTAGAAAAAATTGTTGATGTTTTCAATAGAAACAATAACTCTTGATGTAACCTTTCAGTTAGCAGATCTTTATCAAGGTCATTTTTACTAAATGGAGATACAGTCAACATAAAGAATAGAGGTCCAGCCCAAATGTTCATATAGGCTATTGTAAATTACATATATAGGATATTGCAGACAGATGCTGACACAAACCATCTGCAGATCCGCTGGCTCTGAAGGCAGAATACAAGTGTCATCGCTAGATGTTCTGGACTCCTGTATCTTTATTTCCTATATCTTTAGATCTTTATCTGTGTTTACATTAATTCCCACCCAAAATAATTGTCATTGAGCTTTGCATGCACATGGTAGACCCTCAGGTTTTGAATGGCCGTGTTTTTAAAATGATTTATATATTTCACGTCGGGTGGTCATGATTACCTGCCAGAATAGATGAGTTAACACATGTACCCCGGTTTCACAAACCAGACCTAAAATGCATGTTTAAGCTGTTTTAACTGAAAGCATATCTTAAAATATATCAGTGCCATTGTTTTGTCTCAAGATGTTCACCAGTAATGTTTTTTTTCTTAAGGCACATTTATAAATGTCCTAATTGAACTGAGGCCTGATCCTGGCTTAGAAACTTCACAGTGAGGTAAAAAGACGGACTAACAATAAGATGGGACAGTCCTCAAAATACATATCAACAAAAATATTACTTGGAAAAGTAGTTTAATTTCTATAGAGTTGTTCACAATAAATATTGTTTCAGTGACTTACAGTACAAACAATAGCACATTAAAATTACCCTTTAACAACAAAGGCAACTGTGTCAAAAAACACACTAAAAAGAAATGTTATTTAAACATTTTTTTTTAAATGTACAAATTATGCATATGTTATACTTTCATTATTTCACAGATTGGCATATGCATTCTCACAGTGATTACTCTCCTAATTTTTTAAAAACAACAATTAATGGATTCAATAGAAACCATAATTACTAATTCATGAATTAGAGTACCAGTTTAGACACTTTAACAGTCAACAAACAGAATCCTGGTGTAAGGTTGTAAATACAGTGGCCGACTGCAAAAAAAGACTAGTCTTACAAATTAGTCATACATTGTTTTTTTAAGACTGTTCATAACTTTAAGTTAGTTAGATAAAAACACAGACTCTTCTAATTTAATACAGAAAAGTAAGACTGATTACCCCTAACTAACTGCTAGTTGGTCAGACTAGTTCTTAAGACACAGTCTTCACATAATATGTTTATGCAACTGGCCCGTTTTCCTGTTAAGCCATCAGATTCTGTTGAGGATATCAGAGGATACAGCAATTTAGTGCTCAAATCATGGTGAATAAACCTCACCAGTCCACTTACTAAAAATCCACTGAAGTTCTCCCACCTCTGACCACCACTGCGATCAAGATTTGTCCCTCAGAGTCCAGAACTCTGTATGTTCCAGTGTCAGAGACTGTAAACTCTTTAAGGTTTCCATCACTGTCAGTCAGGTGATCATTCTGGACCCCGTCGCCTCTCTTCCACACCTCTGTCCACTCTGTGCTAATTCTGGGCTGATGCTTAATTTGTTTAGCATTGGTCGACAGATCATCCAACTTCAGCTGCTCTCCTTTCTTCACAGAAATCACATCTGAGGAGAAACAGAAAGACATTTATCCTCAATCATTGTAATGAATTAATCAAGGCCAAAGCACATATTTAGGATGAAGGAGACCAAATGTAAACATTTAAAAATCAGTCTTTGAAATGTCCTATCCAGTATTATAATTTTAACATGTCTCTGCTTGTTATAGGCCTGGCTGCAATATCAACACATTACTAATGAAAATTCAGAAAGCATGTTTAGATCTGGTTTACCATAAACATGGAGTCGGTACATCTTCTCCTTTTGTAGCTCATCCACACTCTGAGCACCGCTGGAATAGACTCTAAAAATGTAGGTTCCCGTGTCATTCAGTCTCAGATCCTTGATGACGACGTCACATTTTCCTTTTTTACATATTCGTTGACTACAGTTCTTCTGATCAACTGGGATCGTTTTTGATTGTTTGCTTAAACGGATATCAGAAATCTCTTTGTCCTCAATATCACATGACAGGATGACATTGCCTCCTTTTTTCTCTGACACACGTATATAAGTGGTTCCTGCAAATACAGACAGTTATTCAACACAAGGTTTTAATACTGAAAAAAAAAAAAAACGTGTTTCTGTCTATTCTCTGTAATCAAGATCATCATAAAATATCCTTTTAAATTAAATAAAAGAACTCCATGATGTTATGGTGTGTGATGACATAACATGCTTGAAAATTTCCATCATAAATGTCAACCAAAATCACTTGGATAAGTGTGTAACAGAAAAACAATAAACTAGAACAACTCTTTCTTGAACTGAAAATCTGAAATTGTTACAGTTTGTAAACAAAAATGACTGTACTGACCACTGTAATTGAGCAGCACAGCAGCAGGAGGAGTTTCATCCTGATGGGAATACAGAAGGGCTGGTTATGTAGGTTACACTTCACAAAGAGACTTATGCAGGGATAAATGCTTTCCTTAGATTAAAAAAAAAAACTTTCACTTGCCTGAATATTTAAACTCACCATGTAATCAAAATTGACAAATCTTATTTTTTTATGGAATATTGCAGTATATCACATAACATCATTATATTTTTAATTCATGTTTCTTGTTATCTTGAATCAGAATATCTTCTCCTCCCTCTTGCAGCATCTCTTCTCTTCTCTGATGACGAGGGCGGGGCAACCTGTCACTCACATGAGATCCACCAATAGCAAACTACAACCATCCAATCAATTCCCCACAGACAAAATCAAGCCCCGCCCTACATTTGTTCTAAGAATGCAAAGAACAAACTTGTGTTTTTGTGGAGATTGGTCTTACTATGATATGTTGAAAGAACAAACTGGGATCTTTGTAAGAAATTAGATGTGTTGTGATCTTGTTACTGAAATAACCATCCCAGCACATTATAAGTAGTGGCCTACAATGTACAATAATTAAAACATAACATCACAAACAAATGTCATAATAACCTATTAAAACATTCACTTACATTATTTTCATATTATTTGAAGTTATTTTGTTTTACCGCATGTATTTTTGTACATGATAATCTGTATTTAAAGGATTAGTTCACTTCAGAATTAAAATAGTTCTTTCCAACATGATTACGTCATGCGTGGCATCGCAGAGCAGTGCAAGATGAGCATTTGTGGTTAAAAGTATATAATTTTTTTTTGTTTTAGAAAATGACCAAAGGTTTCTCTAGATAGAAATTCTGCTTGGGTCTTTATCCCCAATGTAATTTTTAATAAATGTGGCTGTTTTCATTTTTTTTTTTTTTTTTTTACTTGCCTGTAATTTTAAATGCTCCAAACTCCCCATTAACTTTAGTGTGTGTGTGTGTGTGTGGTGTGTGTGTTGAAATTAGTCCACAAATACACATTTTATCCCCATTCATGCATTATTTGGAACAATCAACAAATATTATTCAAAAACAATGACTGTTTTCTACTGACTTTTATGACTCTTTAAAATCGGTAAAGAAACTTATCTGCTGGTTATTTTGATATAAGATGAAAAAGATTAGATTATTTTGTGTTGCATATTTTTTATGACTTTGTATTCCTATATTGTTCATTCCATAATAATCTGTTTCTCTCTGATATACATCACTTTAGGGAAGAAAAGACTTGCGCAACTTCATGCTGACTTCAACACATGTCGATTTGACATGATAAAAATGTCCTTATAAGGAACACTTTAATCCTTGAAAATGGTCAAGCACATATGGGATCGAAACAACAGGTTTTAGAAATTATTTTACCTGCAAACCAGTCACCTAATCTGAGTAATCACTGTACAATCTAATAATCCAATAATTACATTAATAAAAACGAATAAAAACCATCATCATAGTCATCGTAATCACATAATGGAGTCATCATAAACATGTTTACTCATTTCCGCATCAACAGTAGGATGCGTTTCCAAAACACAACTATTGGTTTAATAACACAAAACACACAAGCTTGATATTTAAAAACACGAAAACTCACATGGTAAAAGTTCTGCATTACTCTGATGTTCAGACGTCAGAACGGCATGTTTAAGGAGATTTCAGTGAAAAGCAAAAGCAGAAGTATCGCACAAGGTGAGCTCGAGCTTCAAGAAATAAGGAATGTTAAGGTGCCTCCACAGGACTATTGTGATTGATCATTATTGCCCTCTACTGGTTATTCTTTCAAAGCAGTTCGAGCTGTTGAGAGATGATTTGTTTTGACATGCGGATTTGTGGATTGTTATTTTAATCATTCGCATATGAATTTAATAATTCACTTTCAACACTCTGACTTTTAATTTGAAGGAAGGCCGTTTGAGTTATGGAAGCATATGGGTAGTAATATTAATGGTAATGCAATATGTAAAATGGCAATGTATTTCTGTATTTAAATTTACATTTTTCTTACAAAATGTGCAACGTTTGAAAAAAAAAAAAGATTTAGGTGCAAATTCATACAAAAAAAGTAAACTGATCCAAAATTTTCTCTTTCTTTCTTTCTTTCTTTCTTTCTTTCTTTCGTTTCGTTTAAATATACTATTCCTATTTTTCAGAATTTGGTCATTTTATTTTAGCAAAATCTAGCTAGTTCCTGAATATTTTTGTGGTTGATCAGGGCTTGCACAAATAAAGAGGTTGGGAACCACTGATTTACAGCATACAGAGCAGACACAATGATCCTCTATTGCAAGGTTAATCATTTTCTTCATTAGAAAATCATTTAAGCACTGTCCCAATCACCCAAAATTAATCTATATATTTTTAGAATTAGGAAACAAACTTATTTTGTCCCATCCACCCAAACACAATTAGCCTTATTAGTAAATGAGTCAACAGCCATCGAGTTGTTTGTTTGTTTGTTTTAATTATATAGGCTTCTTCTTTTTTGCTTTGATGGTCTTTTAAAATAGTTTCATTTGATAATTTGTATGAAGGAAAACTTCAAATAATTTTTAAAGTAATACAGCACTTTACATAAAACAGAAATAGGTTGAGAATAATAATAATAATACAAATTGAATGCATATTGAATTGGTTCTTACAACATTGTTGTCTCTTGCGACTTGATATAGTAAAATAAAGTTGTAAGCTAATTTTAACCTAAACAAACAAAAAAAATTATTTTCACCATTTTTTAACAAATAAGCTTTTGATTATTTATCACATTTTATTAAAGAAATTTTTTAAAGAATGATTTTGGCATAATGACACAAAAGGGGGCGCCAGTGTGCCACTGCATATATTGCATTCTCAATTTTTTATGCCCCTGATTAAAAACAATATATAATTGAGAAAAAAACATTATACATTTTTTTAAAGGAACTAGCTGCTTAATGAATGTCATAACCACTTCTGATTCTGTCATATGTTTAGTTTCTTATATAATGTATTTGAAATGGAATTTTGTTAATATTGTATTTTTGTTACTTTTTTGTGTTATTTAACTTAAAAATTTAGAAGCAGCACAATGTTTGGTGGTCTTTAGACTCTTATTGTCTATTAAATGAATTTCTTATGCATTTAGGATAAAACAACACCTATCCTTTTTTATCTTCTATCATTTTCATTACCTCACTGTGACTGTGAAGCTTCAGATATGTGTGAATGTGAGCGGTCATGTCTTCTGAGGTCAGATACTGTGTTTTTTTGCACTGTTTGTGACTGCATTGAAGGATTAATGTAAATTAAGTGTAAGGGGAATTAATTTAATATCACAGTGTACAGTTGTTCATTCTATTGTCTGTATATTTAAATGTGTAACTTAATAAATAATTTTTTCCTGCTTTAAAAGTTTTGAGAATCTTTCCTTTAATCATAGATGATGTTGAAAGCGAAAAAGTGCAGCGTAAGCTTCCTGTTGTCTCAGTTATGTTTAGTTATCATGGACTTTTAGTTTGTTTTCATTCGTCACGTCTCCTTTGTCTTAGTTTCCCGCCACTCATCTGTTACCATGGACACTACCTCAATCATCACAGCAGTTCATCATTTAGTTCATCACCATTGTGTATTTAAGTTCCTCTTGTTCTCTCAGTGTTTGTCTGGTCACGTCTAAGTTAAGTGTGTTGCATCCTGTTCGCCTGTCATTTGGATTATTGTTATTGAAGCTTTGTGTTGGAACCTTATTCTTCATTTGTTTACCTGCAAACACCTGTAACACATGTCCTATGCAACTGCATCGGTATTACGATGCCAGGCCCAGGAAACTTCGCAGCCCCTTGGATGTTCTTTGGGACAGGCCACTCCTTCACTGCAGCTACTTTTGCTGGGTCCGTGATGACTCCTGACGCACTCACCACATGCCCCAGGAAGGTGGTCTCCATAGTAGGTGGCATTTTTTTTGGATTGAGTCATAACCCAGCTTGACAGATAGCAGCGAAGACCACTTGGAGGTGTTGCAGTGCTGCTGCAAAGTCTGGTGCATGCACCAACAGGTCGTCCAGATACATGCAACAGCAGCTGCTCTATCAACTAGAAGACGGTGGCTGGAGTATTAAAGAGGCCAAACAGCATTACCCAGAACTGATACCCACTGCTGAGATCGACGGGGATAATTTCCATGCAGGTGCTCTCTTATTCTGCCCAGCTGCTTCCCTTCTCGCTTGACCCGAGGGCACATCAGCTGTCCTTTGCCCCTTCTGTAGGGGAACATCTTCATGACCGATCTGAAGGTAAGCTCCAGCAACATTTATACAGGCTCCACTCAGAGTCAAAAAGTCTAGTCCCATAATACAAGCAACTTCTCTGTCTGCCAGCCAAAACTCATGGACGAAAACACCCGTGCCACCGTCACCTGCAGGCGCTTTCCTCCTTTGAGGGCCACCCGCTCCCGAGTTACAGTTCTCATCATATTAACTAGTTATGTGTCTGATGTTGTAAAGAGCGATACAATTGTGCAGCGTTTACCGAAGTAAGTTGACTAAGTGGATCTCTGAGCTTGTGTGAGTGGGTGGAGGCGGGGCTAATTTGCATATTCATAGATCCATGTATACTAAATGAGGCAAGGGTGTAGGGTTACTTAAGGAGGACTTTAAACTTTATTTGCAACAACCAAGAATTATAAAGCAGATGTAATGCACATATATGTTTCACAGTTGGCAAATGCTTTGACTATATAACGAGGTAAACAGCTTTCTGTCGAGTCTTTGTCAGAGGCAGAGCTGGGCCACATTTTCAGGCCTGGATTTTAATGCTCAAGACAGCTTTATTTACTCATCTTTAGGCTCAGTATACAGAACAAATTACATACTGAGCTTTTTAAGCAAACATTCTACAATCAAACATATCAGTATGGATTAGTTTAATTTATTTAAACATGATTTTAACTTACACACACACACACAAAGGCTAATTTTCTCATATGCTTTAGTGTCAGCAAGTCTGACTGTTATGATCCTCACCTCTTACTTTGTGGTTTCACATAAGTCAGTGCAGGAAATCTTTATTCTGCATTGCATGAACAATGATGTGAAAACCTTTTTTTTTTCTGAAGTGTGAGGACAGCTCTAACATTTCTGAATTTATATTTGAAGAGGTTTAGCTTTGGTAATGTTCATGTTTTCTGGCAGAAAATCCACATAAACAATGTTTATTTGATCAGATTTCTCAACAACACATTTATCATTGAATACATCGCTTTATGTGCCAAAGAAGAGATTTACTTTATATTTCCTCTTGAAATAGCTTATATGTACACATTAATACTCCTCTAGTTCAATACATACAATCTATATAAGAAAGATATAAGCCAGACACAATGTTCATTATTAGCACGAGTCCAGCTGGTCTAATGATATTAAAGTGTATGTTTGCATGAAGAACGTGTTTGATGTCCTTTTTGAATAAGGCTCATTCTCTACATGTAAAAACTGCAGTAGCTCTAGCTCTAAGCATGCATATTGTTCATTGATACTGAATTAATAAACAGTTCATTAAAGACAGTGGAAGCACTTTGAAATGTTTCTGAATATGACCTGAACCGCACAAACCTGAATAATAGACTGTTTAAGATTCACTGGTGCTGAAAAAGACATCATTTACCACAACATGAAGTGAAAGTAAGATCAGACCAACAGGAAAAGCATCTGAGCCACAGTTGTCTATTTGTGTTTCCCTACATCAGTGCTGATTTGCAGTGCAAAGCTCAGATAGTTAAATAAAGCACATAAACGTGTCATTTAGCTGATTTGTGACTCATCCGAGATGCACGTTTCGCTTCTTTCCATCCTTTCTGCCGTCCTCGATGGTAAATGATTCCTCCTGCGACGACTGTAGCCAGAAAAAACACAAACACAGCGAGTCCAACACCACCGAACATCAACACACGCTCCGTCACCGTCACTCCATCTACAGACACAGAAGAGTCACTCAGATTCAAACACCCAGACAATATTACAATTACTGCTGGATCTCCTCAGCAGAGCAGTTAAAACAATTAGAAAAACCAATTAAACAAACAAGATAACAAGCAACATGTTACCTGTGATTACATCTTCTTCTTTCGTCTCTGAAAGATCTGTGAATATATAATCAGTTTATGAAACACACATAAAATCCTGCTTCTGTCATTTTGAAGTTGTTTTTAAGACTCCTCAAATTATCCTTAAAATCTGGGTTAGTTGAGTAATGTCCAGTGTTAAGTTTATATATCTTCTCATGTTCTGCTCTCAATCACTCAAACCACTACAACAACAATTCAGATTTTGTCTTGAGTAGCTCATCTTAAGATATGATGAGGAAACTGAAATGTGTTACCGTCAATCTCCAGTCTGATGGTTTTGTCGAAGTGCATCTCTGGAGCGTCAATTTTATTCCAAAGAAATAAGACCAGAATCTGACTCTGATACTCCTGAAATAGTTAAGAGACTCTGGTGATCCAACTGTCTGCTGTCATTTTCAGACGAGTGCTGTTTAGATTGTAGTGGATCAGAAGTTTTCTTCCAGTTTGGTCCTTCCCTGCAGAAATCAGCAGAACGAGCTCTTCAGATCTGAGATGATACCAGGTCACTTCATATCTGTTTCTCATGCTGCAGTTTAGAGTGATGTTTTCTCCAATCTGAACTCTGAACACATCTGAAGATCCTCGTACTGATGCATCTGGAGACACGTTGATAAACACATGCAGACCTTTTTAGACTACGTTGATACTAGCTATACTCAGGGGCATTAAAAAGCATTAAAAGTCATTAAATAGATTTTGTGAAAATTAAGGCATTTCATTCCTACAGGCATTTTTTTTTAGATAGTTTTGAAAAAATAATACTACCGGTTTATTTTGAATATAGCCTTCATAATTAATAACTTTGATTTGCTGTTGTAAAATAGGAATAGGTGTCATACACACGCAGAACCAGTTTGGTAATAGAGTACCTCAGGGATGGCGTGTTTCTGTAGGCCAACCCGGAAGTTAGCGGCGCACGGGTTCCCTCGATCGAAAGCATTTTTCCCATAGACTTTTGAAAAATTGCAAAAAATAAGCTCTGTGTTTAACAACACATTTTGTCTATCAAGATAATCTTTACAAGTTGACACAACATTTATACATTTTAAAGCCTAAATAAAGTGGTCAGATATAAAAAGCTAACAGTGGGCTATGAACGGACTACAGCACACTATAGAAACGGATCAACGTCACCACCACCAAACTTCCTCAAACTTTATTTAGAAAACACTTTATTCAAAAACATGCTCGCTGATTATGATGTGCTTATCCACTTTTTCATGAGAAATGCTGTCCAAGTGTCCTGTTTGTCACGATGACGTTTAAAGTCACCGCCAAAAGAAGTAGTCCCTTTTAGCAATTTGTGAGCAACTGCCGTTTTTAAGACACAATAAAGGTTTAAAAATCACAAGCGGGTTATAACTGGTGTGCCTCCGTCCGGTGCAAAATTGCTGTAAAGCTGTTTTGGACAGAGGCCCAATATAACATTATTTAATGCAGTTGTAATTTTTTATCTTTCATTTAATTTAATTTGGTTTGATAGCCCTGTAGTGTGGTATTATTGTAATTATTCACCCTTATAAATGTTTAAAAAAAAATCGGGGTAATATCACAAATAGCAGATTTAAATATGTCAAAACTGCAATATTCTGAAAGAATATTCTGAATGAAAGAACATTGCTTCAGAATAAATTTATATTTAAGCCACACAAAAATCCTATTTTTTTCTGGACAAGCAACTTATTTTACTCAAGTAATATAACTTCTCCATAGGACAAGCACATGACAAGACTTAATGTGGAGCCCTGCATGTAGTCTAAATGGAACGTGTTTCAGTCACTATTTCATATTGTCTGACAACAAAAAGAAAAATAAATAGATTAAATAATTTTATTGGGATTTTGTCTGCATTAAAATACATTTTGTGAGCACAAAGAGTAGTAGCAGAAGCAAACAATGTAAGGGCTGAAACTTGACAGAGGCAAATGCAATGTAATGACATAATGAATATTCTAATTGCTATATGAGATCATTTATCGACTTTTAACAAATATATATATACAGAGAGAATGCATTAAAATGGCATTAAAAAGCATTAAATTAGATTTGATGAAATCTGCAGAAACCCTGTATACTATCTGAGGTTAATGTTAATTTCATGAATGTTTGAAAATATATATTTACCACTGGACGCGATTTGCATAATCCAATAAAAACATACAGAAGACAAAAAGATTTGTCCATTGTGTCTGTCGCTCATAAAGGTGTCGATCAAACTAAAGGTTTTAGCACGATGCAAAGGCACTAAAACCACAGTTTCCATTTCCGTACCAGAGAATTAACGAGTAAAGTACAACATCTGGAGATGGCAAAAACTGTTTGCCAGAGAAAATTAAAAACATATCTGATTCCTGTTGGTTTTCAGATTTTGCATCAGGAGACTTTTTTGTAGGGATTGGGATGTTACATGTCTACTGAATTTCACACCCGTATGTGAAACGTAGCGTGAAGTCCACTTCGTTGAAATTTTGTAGGTGGCGCTATTGAGCCATTTTGCAACACTTAATTCTGAAACCCATATCACACATAAATTTTCACCACTTTAACGCGTGTGCAAAGTTTCATGAGTTTGAGCAGGTTTAGGCCCTCAAAAATGCAATTATCACAGACCAAGCTTTTAACGCTATCAACGCAGGTTAAAAATTAAAATTATGCTCTAAAACTGGAAATAAACTGTGAATGAGTGTTTAAAGGTGCCCAAGAACGTTTTTTTACAAGATGTAATATAAGTCTAAGGTGTCTCCTGAATGTGTCTGTGAAGTTTCAGCTCAAAATACCCCATAGATTTTTTTTAATTAATTTTTTTAACTGCCTATTTTGGGGCATCATTAAATATGCACTGATTTACACTCGACGCCGCCCCTTTAAGACGCGAGCTTCCTGCCACACGAGCTGTTGACTATATTACAGTGCATTTACAAAGTTCACACAGCTAATATACCCTCAATGATCTTTACAAGATTTCGTCATGCATGCTGTATGCATGCTTCGAATTATGTGAGTAAAGTATTTATTTTAATGTTAAAAGTTTATTCTGAGTGAATCTGAGGCTGTGCTCCGTGGCTAACGGCTAATCCTACACTGTTGGAGAGATTTATAAAGAATGAAGTTGTGTTTATGAATTATACAGACTGCAAGTGTTTAAAAAATGAAAATAACGACAGTCTTGTCTCCGTGAATACAGTAAGAAACGATGGTAACTTTGACCACATTTAACAGTACATTATCAACATGCTAACGAAACTTTAGAAAGACAATTTACAAATATCACTAAATATCATGATATCATGGATCATGTCAGTTATTATTGCTCCATCTGCCATTTTTCGCTGTTGTTCTTGCTTGCTTACCTAGTCTGATGATTCAGCTGTGTGCAGATCCAGACGTTAACTGGCTGCCCTTGTGTAATGCCTTTGATAATTGTTGGGAACGTGGGCTGGCATTATGCAAATATTGGGGGCGTACACCCCGACTTACGTAACAGTCTGTGTTATGTTGAGATTCGCCTGTTCTTCGGAGGTCGTTTACACAAATGAGATTTATATAAGAAGGAGGAAACAATGGAGTTTGAGACTCACTGTATGTCTTTTCCATGTACTGAACTCTTGTTATTTAACTATGCCAAGGTAAATTCAATTTTTGAGTCAAGGGCACCTTTAATAATATTAAAAGTGTTTATTGGGTAGGTTTGAAGCAGTGGTTCCCAACCACTAGGGGTCCTCAGTAATCCTCCAGGTGGGCCCGAGATCAATTAAAATTAATTTAAATATATTAATATAATTAATTAATTTAATTAACATGTTACATTTAAAAAAATAAATTAAATTAATTAAAAATACATTTAAAATAAGGCACCACCTCTCTACATATTCTGTGATTGTTTCGGATCAGCCCAGGCCGTTTCTCATCGTGCTGCTGTGAAATACAGACTGAACGGTGAGAAAATGAAAACCAGTGTCGCTAAAAAGGTTTTGATGGATGACTATTGTAAAGACGATTACAATGACATACAGGAGTCGTTCATACAAGTACAGGTCTCTGCAGGACATGATTGATGGGTGAGGCCATAGACAGCTGGGCGTTTTTGAGAGCATTACCTGATTTGCCCACGTCAGAGTGTGGGTAAGGTTTAGGGGTCGGGTCGGGTTGGGTGAAGGGGATCATTTTTATTGCATAACATATAAACACCCACCAGTTTGAAAACACCCACAAATACAGAAATGCCTACTTTTGTTCCGCAGACCTCATACTCCATTCATAAGGCATGCGCGACTATGCGCATACAAACTGTACATACAGTATGCCCTCTCGACTATACAAAATATTGTATTTGTGCATGAACACAGTTCAATATATATTTGTGTAGTTGTCAAAATTAATGTACTGTGAGTGTTTTATAATGGATGCTTGCCGAACAGGCGTGTTTAAACAAAAGATTCATAAAGCACTGAAGCTTCATGAAGCAGTGTTTTGAGATCACCCATCACTACATATTGTTGAAAAAGCTGTTATTATGTTTTTGCACACAAAAAGTATTTTTTGTCGCTTTATAATATTAAAATGTAACTATTGTAGTCATGTTGGTCATTTTATCGATGTCTTTTAATACCCTTCTGGACCTCAAAAAGATACAGTATCACTGCTGCTTATGTGTGGATCAGATACCCTCGGATTTCACCAAAAATATCTTAATTTGTGTTCCAAGGACAAACGAAGGTCTTACGGGTTTGGGACAACATGAGGGTGAGTACTTAATGACAGAAATTTCATTTTTGGGTGAACTAACCCTTTAAAGGGAAGGTGTAGGCTTTTTATCTTCCCATAAGGCAGCGTCCATTTAATAATTTAAATAAATATAATTATTTATGAATAATTGCATTGTGTTAATGTACAAAAATACAGAGGTGCAGACAGTATCTGCCAATATAAAGTATAGATAGCATCTAATTATTATTTACTCTTATTGCAAAGAACTGATACTTTTACATGGTGTAAATAGTGCAAATAGCCTAATAATTGTGACCATATTACATAAAAAGTTCTTTACAAAAATAGACAAACACAAATGATGTCTCTTCTTGGTTTACATGCCCTAACTGCATTACTGTGCGTGGATTTCTGAAAACTGAAGGAGGAAGTTTTTCTAAGGTACAGTAAGACAGGAAGCTCTGAAAACATGAACAATATCAGTGATGAACGGAAAGACACACAAACATTTCCTCAGTCATTTGTTTTAAGTTACTGTAAGTTAATGTACATACAAACTGTAGAATTGAACTCAACAATAGCTCTGTATATACTAGAATATACTTTATAAAGTAACATCAACAGTTAATTCTCCCTCTTTGTCTGAGCCTCAGACAAAGAGGGGAAAAAACTAAAGTTGAAAACAACTGAAAAAAGACCATAAAAAATAAATGATCACAACACTACTCAAACATGATGGATTGTACCACTGATACTGAAATGATGAAGACATTAAAGGGATTACTGTAGTTTCACATTCACAGTGAGGTCATGAAGACACCAGAAAAAGCAAATATTAATCCCTTTGGTTTATACAATATGAAATTCCATCAAACATTGTGCTTCTCCTGGTTTCTGAGCACCACATACGTCTCTGCATGATGTTTAGTGTGATTAAAGTTTATTTTTATGCCTGAAAATTAAGTTCAATGTTTTTTCCTATAAGTATATTTACACTTAGAAAAAACAACACAAAAACATTGTTTGAAATCTTAAAATGCCCTAGTGGTCAGTTAAAGGCAACAGCAGCAAGGAAAAAACCTGAGTTGCCTCATAATTAAACACATTTGTACAAAACATACCAAATATTCTCTTCAGGTTGTTCACAGTTAAGCACATATGATATCCTGATATTTTCTGGGATTTTGTAATTAGACAATATTTTGCTGAGAGTTTTTGTACTGGTTTAGGCCTCTCTGACTCATAAAGCTTTTTATATTCCTCATATTCTGTGTATTATCACTTTGAATATTCATTTGTTAAGCTGAATACCACAATATGAAGATTAAACACTGTGGGCCCACATACACACACAGCATCGTTGCAGGCCTGAATCGTAGCTCGTGTTCATGGCAGGAAACTGAAAAATGGCCCCTTCACTCTCCTGAGCACAAACAAATCAAAATTAGTACGTCAGTTTCGTGTGCTAATCAAACAGCGATCCTGGACCCCTGTATTAGGCCTCCCGCAGCTCCTTGGTCTCGCTCACTCTCGCCAGCCGATGAAACGCACCTCCTGGGAGCACCGCGATGTGACCGCAAAAGGCACTTTCACTTTCACAATCAAAGTGCACGCCACTGATAAGCATTGTAAATTAAATATTACAGTATACACATACCAATTAAACGCACAGAACTCCTCTCGTGCGTCCTCCACTGGATGAGGCAATATCACTTTCGTTTCTATTTCAGATATCTCTTTTATAGATGCCATCAATGCTTTTGCCTTTCAAGATGTAATTACCGAAATCAAAACAGTCCATAAACTATAAATCCTCACAAAAACTTAAGTCAAGCCAGCTCGCGCGTCAACCTGAGAGATCAGCCTCCTTACCTTAAAGGGCACCTATTATGCAAAATTCACTTTTACATGGTGTTTGACCATAAATGTGTGTTGGCAGTGTGTGAGCAAAACCACCCTAGAATGAGAAAAATCCACCCAGTGTTTTTTTACAATCTCAATAATTCATAAGCACTGTCTCAGAACGCCCTGTTCTAAGATTGCTCTCACTGTGACGTAGAATTGCGCTAAGCCCCACCCACGTGGTTTGACTGACAATCTGGTTTTGGCATATCTGGTTTTGGCATAGCCATCTGTCAACCATCCTCCATTGTTTCAACGACAGCCGGTAATGTCTCCTAAGAAACATAAGTGTTCTGTTGTGGGATGTAATAATGAACATAGTAGTGTCACTTCCGACATCAGAGCCACTGAAAACGCAGTGGATGGATTTTATTTACGAAGAAAAGGCGCCACTCAAAATTCCAAAATACGTTTATGTTTGCGCAAATCATTTTTTGACTGACTGTTTTGAGAACGAGGGTCAATTCAAAGCAGGTCTTGCTTCAAAGTTAATCCTCAAGTGTGGATCGTTGCCTACTGTTCGCGATCCAACGTCACCTCCAGAAGAAGTAAGTGTATTTAATGTTTTTTGAGCAAATAGTCATTTCAGTCGATGTCAGCCAATTCAATAACAAATGCGTCTAAAGTTGTTGTCGTCGTCGTAGAATGTCTGTGTATATAATTTAAACCTTGTTTGCATAGTGTGTATCTAACGTACTTAGCAAACATCACAGTATTTGTGTTTGTAGTTTCAAAAAATTGCGCGAACGTTCACAGTGTGTGTGTGTGTGGTGTGTTGCACATCCATAATTGCAAAGGGGACGCGATTAAAACTCTATAAGTACATAAATGTATCAAATAACCATTCAGAGACGTCCTGCTCCATTCTCAATTGTGTTTCTTCTGCCGGAGTCTCTTCATCATCTGGGTCTGATTCCGGTTCAAACATGTACGGCTGAATGCCATACAAAACAGGGGTCTCTCACTCTCAGCCATTCTGCTTTACCGACTGTTTATGCCATAGGTATGCAAGTTACGCCCTCATCCAAAGGCAGGGCGGGGATATGCAGCTCATTTACATTTAAGGTGGTACACACCAAAACAGCTCTTTTTAAAACAGGCCCCAAAATGACATTTTCAAATGGTTATAATAAATTAACTGTGGGGTATTTGTGCTGAAACTTCACAAATACATTCTGGGGACACCCAAGACCAATATTACATCTTGTAAAAAGGGGCATAATAGGTGCCCTTTAAAGTGTCAAATTTTTCGGTTTCTGAATGGACGGTTTGGCTTGATTGACAACGATAACGTTCGGGCATGATTTATATACCATCAACCTGTCCTAAAACGTTAGCACGCTTTGATCGATGGTTTGGAGATCGTGTGTTTCTCCGTTCGAGAGCGCATTTCCTGTTCACATCTGCGACAAAACAGTTGATTATTTATGAACGAAAGCTCACAGAAACGTGAAAATGGTCTCATTTGAAAGAAAATATCCTAAGCTAAAAGATGATATAGTGTGACTAATTGAAGCAGCCCTTATCAAAAGTGCGGGGGTCCTGACCCCCCTGTCCCCCGTGCCAATGGCGCCCCTGTCAGTGTCTCCCTCGTCGTGTAGGAAACAACAATGCTGACACTAGTCAATCTGTTCTGTTCAAATGTTGCTCTAACTTATTATAGATCGGTTCATATGAGTAACGTAAGAGGTATGAGTTGATATTAATAAAACAATCTGTACGCTTGACTGACCAATTAACGACACCGGGACGTTGTATAAACTCTCACAGCGACCTCAAAGTAAACACAAATAAACAGGACTCGTGTGTTTCAAACACTCTGTTGTCTCCCATTGCTTGCATATTGCATTGCCGCCTTGTCAATCTCATCTCTCAAACAACCACTCACATTACACTCTGAAGATGAATTACAAGTAACCAGAGTCGTCACTAGATGTTCTGGGTATGTTTACAGTATAATCGCTTTCTGAAGGCGCATTATTATAGGCTATCTAATACTTGACTTTGACTGCCCTGTGAGTAACCTTCATTCAGACGCTGGCGTTTCTTGATGACAACAAAGACAGTCACACCAACCAGAACCAGAATCACAGGCAGTCCAACACGCCAAAACACTGCAACTGGAAGAAGGAAGGTGGGAAGAGAATACAGTTTTTTAAAATGTTGTTTTTTAATGCACTAAAAGATTTTGTAAAGCTCTCAATGACTCCTGTCCTACTTACTATGTTCAGTGCCATCCTTGCTTTCTCCCACTGATTGTGTACCAGATTCTGTAGATGATATTTTGAAATATTAGTCATAACATTTAGCATTTGCTGTTCAAATCATGAATAAACCTCAGCTGTAAAATAAGCTCAAACATCTGATCTTCTCTCACCTGTGACTGTGACTGTGATCAAAGTTTCATTATCAGAGTCCAGAACTCTGTATGTTCCAGCATCACTGGCCGTAAAGTTGTTAATGGTCAGATTTCCATCACTGATGTTCAGTCGATCACTGCTGACCCCGTGACCTCTCGTCCACACCTCTGTCCACTCTCCACTGGAGTTTTTCTCCACTTTATCAGCATTGATCACCAGAACATCCATCTTCAGCTGCTCTCCTGTTTTCACAGAAATCTCATCTGAGGAGAAACAGAGACACATTCATCATTATTATAATGATGTCAATCAATCAAGACCGTGAACACATATTTAGAATCATTATGATATTATATTCCAATATTAAAATGCAAGGCATTGGAAAAACCCATATCAGGTGGTACGTGTCACATTCAGTGTCTCTGATAATACCAACACAATTACTAAAGGAAAGCTGATGCTTTGATCAGTTTTGACTTTACCATGAATTTGAAGATAGTACGTCCTGATTTGTCGCTCCACTTTAGTCGGAGTGTTATAATAGACTCTCAGAATGTATTTCCCAGCGTCACTCAGGTGCAGATCCTTGATGAAGATGTCACATGATCCTTTTTTAAACACTCGACCACTACAGTTTTTCATCTCACAGACAGGGATGTTTCTTGACAGACTGTTTAGAATAACATTTAAAATGTCTTTGGCCTCAATATCACATGTCAGGGTGGCGTTTTCTCCTTTTTGTCCTGTCACATGTATAGAGATGTTTCCTACAGTGGATGTTTCTGCAAATACAGACAGAATAAATCATTCAACTGAACAAAAATACATTATTGTCTATTCTCAGTAATAAAGGTCATCATAAAATATTTAGGAGTTATTTTAGTCACATCCAAGAGGATTCAATAATTGTGAAGTGATGATGTAAGAGTTTCTCCAATATTTAACATCAGAAAAGGAAAGATTAAGGTTGTTGATTCGAGCCATGATCACCTTCTCCATATAATCATTTAAAATAAATAATTAAACAATCTTCTCACTTTCTTCAGAGTTAACTTGTTCAGCTAAAAAGACAGTATTGCTTATTGGCCTTTGAAAGCTAGGAATGAAATGGAGGTTCAGTGTATGATAATGTGACATGCTGGGGAATTTCCACCATCAACCACAGTCTCACGACATACAATCAACGATAACTCTACCCAGAACTGAAGATCAAACATTGTTACAATTTATAAACAAATATTACACTGACCGCTATGATTGATAAAGTAAAACAGCAGCAGAAGATTCAAGGATCTGGACCTGATGAGAGAACAAGAGCTGATTTCAGACACACATCACAAACACATTTATGCAGAGATAAAACACTTTCCTGAGTGATAAAATATTACTAAACATTCAACTTTCCTTTAGTCTGAATATTTAACACATCTTTGGTTTTATAAATGATTCCTGTGTGATACTGAAAATCAGTCAATACACAAATAACAGACTTTCAAAATTCAGTGATAATTTAATAATGATATTAATAACCCCACTAAAAAAAAACATCATCATCACAGTAACGGAGACGTTCATAGTAAACGTGTTGAGGATCATTTCCGCACCTCTAGCAGAAGTAACGTTAGTTTCCACACAGAAACAACTATATACTAAAACAACACAAAAACACACAGGCTGGATTCTTAAACCATGAAAACTTACATGATAAAAGTTCTTCTTGAGTCTTTTCAGGCATCAAAACTTCATAAATTATTGCAAGTTTAGCGAGCGTCGACAAGGAAAGAAGAATGATTAAAAAAAACTGAAACTATCTCACACATCCTAACGGTGAAGAACTGAACTGTGTCACGTGACTGACATGAAAACATATCCGGAAGAAATGTCATTTCTTCATTTGGCCGCTCAAAGTTCAAAACATGTCGACGTTTAAATTGTATTATTAGACCACGATACAGAGACACTAAATGGTTACAATATGGTGTACATTTACATAGAAATTTAAAGTGAGCTTACTAAATAAATGTCAACTTGCATTAAAAGCAGGATATTCCATATTGTTGTTGTTCAGTTAATTCGTCTTATTCTTCATATTCAAAGACCAATCTAATTTTTATGTAACAGACTTGAAAACGTACCAATCTTAAAATAGGATATGTATGACTTGCATAAACTACAACCGGCCACTGATCTTTTAATCTAGGTCACTTTAACTAATGTAAACTTAAACTCACTGCATTAAGATGTTTTCGTAAATCTCTCATTGACTCCTGTTTTACTTACTATGTTGTTCAGTGTCATTAGTTTGTCATCATCTCTGTCCACTTCTGTCTGGGCATCAGTGTAATGGACTCTGGGAATGTATTTCCCAGCATCACACTGCCTCCACCAGCTTGTCTTCTTCCCATAGTGCCCTTTCAGTGTCAACGATAGTTGGTTTGTTGTAATGTTATGGTTCAGTTGCATCATCAGGAAATCATTAGTCTGCACTGGACGACAATGATGTGACACGTTTCCTCTGAAAGTGTAAGAACAGATCTGACATCTGACTTTGAACATAGTTTGAAGAGGTTTCACTTTGGTAATGATCAGGCTTTCTGCCAGACATATAATTTGTTTTACTGCTGTTTATTTGATCAACACATTTATCATTGAAGACATCTGTTGACATTTTTAATAAATCAAGCTTTATGCACCACAGAAGAGATTTACATTTATATTTTCTTGAAAACAACTTATATGCACATATAATGCTCCTCCAGATGAAGTCTAAAGCTATAGCCAGACACATAATGTTTGATATTAAAGCATGTTTGCTGGTATTAGCTGTGATAGTCTGTCACAAGGACATTGGCTCATTCTCTACATGTAAAAACATCTCAGTTCCTCTATAATGAAAGTAAGATCAGACCAGACAGAAAAAGACATCTCAGTTGTCTATTTTAATGTGTTTCCCTACAGCAATGCTGATTTAACTGACAGGGATATATTGAGTTAGATTGTAAAATAAAGCACACAAGTTTGTCATTTAGCTGATTTTTGACTCATCAGAGATGCACGTTTGGCTTCTTTCCATCCTTTCCAGCCATGATAGTGAATGTGCATCTCTGATAGTGAATAGTGCATCTCTGAAGTCACAGACTTTGTTCCACAGAAATAAAGACCAGAATCTGACTCTGTTAGTCCAGTTATAACTAGAGAGACTCTGGTGATCCCCGTGTCTACATCAACTTTCAGATGACTCCAGTTTTGATTGTATGTAACTAGCAGTTTTTTTTCCGGCTGCACTGCTTGTTTTTGCAGATATTACCCACTGAGCAAATTACGTCCAGAAGACGTCTTTTTGAGGTCTTGTCTCAGGTTGAAAAGACGTCCACTGAGGGGCCAGAATGAAAGTTTTTATGACGTCTTTTTTTGACGTCTTCTGGACATCCGATATAGACGAACACGCAGAATCACCAAAGGAGAAAAATCACAATTTTTAAGCCACCATCTCTGAGTTAGATTTACATTATTGATTACAGCAGAACTGTGATTCTACAGCACAAGATCAGTTTTATCAATATAATATAAAGGATTTCACATGATAAATTTTTTTCTCTTAGGCACACACAGACATCAAGAATCAGCCTGTGAATCTCAATGACGGTGACAAGCAACATATTCTGATCAACAGATCAACTCTGAACATTAGAAAACATAGTTGTTGAGAATGCTGGTGAAACCAGCCGATTTCATATCTGTCGCTCATGTTGCAGTTCAGACTGATGCTTTCGTTCAGCTGGACTCTTAACAGAGTCTCTTCATGTTCTGAATCATCTGGGGAAAAAAAATTATAAACCAATTCTCTGAAATTGTTTTCATAAAAATAACTAGTATTTAAGGCTAAAGTGGTGAGTAAAGTGCAAGTTTAAAGAGTATTCTTACCACTGGTAATTATTTGCATAATCCAGGTAGAAAAAAGCACAGAGGTATATGAACTTCTCCATTTTGTGTGTCGATCAAACTAGGTGTTCCAGAGCAATGCAGAGACTAAAACCACAGAGTGTTTCCATTTCCATTTCCAATCTTAAAGTGTTAAATAGTGCTGTGTTTTATCACAGCTGTACTGTTTCATCACTAATGCTTCAAACATTTATGTGCAATCACATAATGAAAATACACCTTTTATTGGATGTGGTCTGTGTTCTAGTCAAATCTACATGATAAATGAGGCTGTACAAAGCTTCTTTCATATTTTTTAAGTTTCTTTCATATTTTATAAACCCAGAATTTGAATGTAACATCACAAACATACTTTAATATTCAAAACAAAATACTTTAATACTCATCACATAGTGGTTTCATCACAGATCAAGTTTTTATTTCAGTAGTGACCTGATGCATAGTTGCAAAAAGTGCAAAAGTGATAGTGCAACATGAGCATATAGGACATAAAAGACACAAAAATAGAAAAATTGACCTATAAAGTAAGTATGTGTAAGTATAGGGGGGGAACATATGTAAAGTCTTGGGAATAAAAGAGTAACAACCAGGAAAAAAATAAATGATTTAACTGTAAGTATTTAGAACTAAGGGGTACTTACACTATTATGATAGACAATCTTACATTTGGGAGCAATTTAGCGAGAAAGTGCTGATTAAGTTGTTGCAAGTAAAAATAACTATTGCAATCTTTTTTAATACATGGGAAATATACTTTTGTTTCATGTAGTTACAGGGTAAGTATGACATTGTGGGCCATAAATTAAAGTGATGATTGTTACTGTTTTTGTGTCCTTGTCCTGTGCTCTATTCTGATTATATGGACCTAGGAACTAATCACACACTCACACCTGTTTCCCATCAGTGACACTTAAGCTTCACTCAAACACACACTTATTGGTGAGTATTGTTTAGCCTTTGTTCTACCTTCCCTGCATTCCATTCGGAAGGGCTTATCCCAATGCCCTGATCCCTTCAAAGGGTTTACCCTCCGGAGTGAGAGCTTCGAAGGGATGAAGGTTGTAGGAAAAGAAAAAAACTCTTTTTTTGGAACGCACTTCAGCGTCATCTTAAATGGTTAGTTCACTCAAAAATGAACATGTTTACATATGAGCATGTTTAGGCCCTCAAAAATGCAATTATCACAGACCAAGATTTCAACGCGTTTAACATGGGTTTGAATCCACCTTTTGCGGAGCTCACGTTTATTTTCAATAAAAATTAAAATAATGCTCTAAAACTGGAAATAAACTGTGAGTGAGTGTTTAATAATATTAAAAGTGTTTATTGGGTAGGTTTGAAGCAGTGGTTCCCAACCACTAGGGGTCCTCAGTAATCCTCCAGGTGGGCCACGAGATAAATTAAAATTAATTTAAATATATTAATATAATTAATTAATTAAATTAACATGTTACATTTAAAAAAAATAAATGAATTTAATTAAAAATACATTTAAAATAAGGCGCCACCTCTCTCATACACATTCTGTGATTGTTTCGGATCAGCCCAGGCCGTTTCTAATCGTGCTGCTGTGAAATATAGACTGAACAGTGGCTCAAAACGCAATCACTCTCAGTTGGAAAAAGAAAAACAGTGTCGCTAAAATGTTTTGATGGATGACGACTGTAATGAAGGTAAAGACATAAGTAACATACAGGAGTCATTCGTACAAGTACAGGTCTCTTTAAGCAATTAATTAGGTGATGATTGAGCATTAGTGATGAACACCTGCTGTTAACAAGCAGAATCACTGAAGAAAAGAGAGAAACAAAAACTACAACTGACTTTAACTCTGCTTCAGTGTTACTTTAACACTATTTAGAGACGGACCATATGTAGAGTTGATTTAACAGGATTTTGCTGTGTATGCGCATACAAACTGCACATATGCCCTCTCGACTCATTCTAAAATATTGTATTTCTGCATGAACACAGTTCAATATATTCGTGTAGTTGTCAAAATGAATGTACTGTGAGTGTTTTATAATGGATGCTCGCCGAACAGGCGTGTTTAAACAAAGGATTCATAAAGCACCGAAGCTTCGTGAAGCAGTGTTTTGAGATCACCCATCACTACATATTGTTGAAAAAGTTGTTATTATGTTTTTGCACACAAAAAGTATTTTTTGTCGCTTTATAATATTAAAATGTAACCTCAAAAGATACAGTATCACTGCTGCTTATGTGTGGATCAGATGCCCTCGGATTTCACCAAAAATATCTTAATTTGTGTTCCGAGGACAAACGAAGGTCTTACGGGTTTGGGACAACATGAGAGTGAGTAATTAAGAAATTTCATTTTTGGGTGAACTAACCCTTTAAGGGAAGGTGTAGGCTTTTATCTTCCCATAAGGCAGCATCCATTTAATAATTTTAATAAATATAAACATTTATTATATTATTGCATCAGCGGTTTAAGACTGTCTGACTCATAAAGCTTTATTCCTCATATTCTGTGCATTAAAGGATATATTTTCTCCCTTAAATTGATTCCAGGGGCCCTTTTACCTATATATGGGTAGTTTTATAGACATATTCATCATTTATGCCAACTTCAATCAATAAATTCAGCTATAGAATATCTGGCCGTTACAAATCAGATGAAATCAGTATCAACAAAATCCATCTATCATATTCAGATATATTTACACTGGCAGTTTAATGCTGTTAAATCATCCAAACATTTCATTCAGGAATGAAACATTGGGGGCTACAGCTACAACGGTTCTGCTGTGGATTTATTTGGAACCCAAACAAACTTGTTTGTTGACATGTTATATAAAACCAACATCAGAGTTGCAATTGTACTGATATTTCGGGGAAAACAGGTCTTTTGCTTGTGTGATATTGCTTAATTATAGCTATTATAAAAACAAAAACTCATATAGAGGCATTTTTGACTCATATCTTGAATTTTTCTATAAGCAGGCTTTGAAATATTGGATAAAAGGTCTAATTTATTTCATCATGTAAAATGAACTAAACATGTTTTTTTTGTTGTTTTTTTTTTAACTGGAGAAATATTATTAAATTTGCAGATATTTTATTTTGGTTTTAAAATTTTGCATGATATGGGCCTATCTCCACGTAATGAGTTTATTTGGACAAAATCATAACTCATCTACTAGAGCCACTTAGAGGAGATTGTAAAATACCCCATAGAAGAAGTGCTTTTGGGCAGTCAGCCTATTCTTACAGAGCTGCACAGACCTGGAATATTACAGAATTAAGAAATATTACATTTTTTACGTCCTTTTGGATAATAAATCATGCCTTCATAATTTGGAGTAGTGGCTTGTTTCTGTCTCCTTATATTTAAATTAATTTTGTATTTGTGTTAATACATGTATAGTGCCCCCTACCTGCCTTTATGTTAATTAAGTAGGGCAGTGCACCAGATTCATTTACTATATGCCTACAGATGTTTAAGTTATTAGTCCCCTCTGGTGTCCAAATGAAGTACTTCTTCTTTAGAAAGCTATTTACAGGTGCTGGTCATATAATTAGAATATCATCAAAAAGTTGATTTATTTCACTAATTCCATTCAAAAGCTCAAGGGCAACACAAATGGTCATTGCAAAAGAGGCTGGCTGTTCACAGAGCTCTGTGTCCAAACACATTAATAGAGGGGCAAAGGGAAGGAAAAGATGTGGTAGAAAAAAATCTGTGTAAGAGCAATAGGGCTAAACGCACCCTGGAGAGGATTGTGAAACAAAACCCATTCAAAAATGTGGGGGAGATTCACAAAGAGTGGGCTGCAGCTGGAGTCAGTGCTTCAAGAACCACTACGCACAGACGTATGCAAGACATGGGTTTCAGCTGTCGCATTCCTTGTGTCAAGCCACTCTTGAACAACAGACAGCATCAGAAGCGGCTAAAGACAAAAAGGACTGGACTGCTGCTGAGTGGGCCAAAGTTATGTTCTCTGATGAAAGTAAATTTTGCATTTCCTTTGGAAATCAGGGTCCCAGAGTCTGGAGGAAGAGAGGAGAGGCACACAATCCACATTGCTTGAGGTCCAGTGTAAAGTTTCCACAGTCAGTGATGGTTTGGGGTGCCATGTCATCTGCTGGTGTTGGTCCACTGTGTTTTCTGAGGTCCAAGGTCAAAGCAGCCGTATACCAGGAAGTTTTAGAGCACTTCATGCTTCCTGCTGCTGACCAACTTTATGGAGATGCAGATTTCATTTTCCAACAGGACTTGGCACCTGCACACAGTGCCAAAGCTACCAGTACCTGGTTTAAGGACCATGGTATCCCTGTTCTTAATTGGCCAGCAAACTCGCCTGACCTTAACCCCATAGAAAACATATGGGGTATTGTGAAGAGGAAGATGCGATATGCCAGACACAACAATGCAGAAGAGCTGAAGGCCACTATCAGAGCAACCTGGGCTCTCATAACACCTGAGCAGTGCCACAGACTGATGACTCCATGCCACGCCGCATTGCTGCAGTAATTCAGGCAAAAGGAGCCCCAACTAAGCATTGAGTGCTGTACATGCTCATACTTTTCATGTTCATACTTTTCAGTTGGCCAAGATTTCTAAAAATCCTTCTTTGTATTGATCTTAAGTAATATTCTAATTTTCTGAGATACTGAATTTGGGATTTTCCTTAGTTGTCAGTTAAAACATCAAATTAAAGAAATAAACATTTGAAATATATCAGTCTGTGTGCAATGAATGAATATAATATACAAGTTTCACTTTTTGAATGGAATTAGTGAAATAAATCAACTTTTTGATGATATTCTAATTATATAACCAGCACCTGTATAAGAATATCTATATTCACATATTAGTAACTTGTCATAAATAAACTCTTATGAATGAATAAAACTCTTTGATAAGTAACAAAATATAAAGAATTTAATTAGAACAGAAACAGTCAAAAATAGCTCAAATGAAGGAATCTGAGAATGTGATTTATTCACACAATTAAATCTTTAAATCTGACCAAATTACCACTGAACAACAAATGTATAAAAAAACATCAAAACTGTATAAAAAACAATCAATTGAAAAAACTGAAATGTACACAGACCTACTCACATAGAGTTGTAAAATATCACTTTAATATTCAGTTGTTAAGATGAATTCCACAACATGAAGATTAAACACTGTGGGCCCACATACACACACAGCACCATTGCAGGCCTGAATCGTGGCTCGTGTTCATGGCAGGAAACTGAATAAATGGCCGCTTCACTCTCCTGATCACAAACAAATCAACATTAGTACGTCAGTTTCGTGTGTGAATCAAACAGCGATTCTGGACCCCTGTATTAGGCGTCCCGCAGCTCCTCGGTCTCGCTCACTCTCGCCAGCCGATGAAACGCACCTCCTGCATAGCCAGAGGAACCCCAAATATCACGGGCATTTGGGGCGCTATCTGGTCCTCAATGTCTCCCTCGTCATGCAGGAAACAACAATGCTGACACTAGTCAATCTGTCCTGTTCAAATGTTACTTTAACTTATAGATCGGTTCAGATGAGTAACGTGAGAGAGTTGATATTAATAAAATCCGTACACTTGACCGACCGATTAACGACACCGGGATGTTGTATAAACACTCACAGCGACCTCAATGTAAACACAAATAAACAGGACTCGTGTGTTTCACAAACAATCTATATTACAATTCAAGTAACAACTGGTAAATCAAACACTCTGTTAGTGTGACAGCGTGTCTCCCACTGCTTGTATATCACATTGCCGCCTTGTCAATCTCATCTCTCAAACAACCACTCACATTACACTCTGAAGATGAATTACAAGTAACCAGAGTCGTCACTAGATGTTCTGGGTACGTTTACAGTATAATCGCTTTCTGAAGGCGCATTATTATAGGCTAATACTTTGACTGCCCTGTGAGTAACCTTCATCAGACGCTGGCGTTTCTTGATGAAAACAAAGACAGTCACACCAACCAGAACCAGAACCAGAATCACAGGCAGTCCAACACGCCAAAACACTGCAACTGGAAGAAGGAAGGTGGGAAGAGAATACAGTTTTTTAAAATGTTGTTTTTTTAACGCACTAAAAGATTTTGTAAAGCTCTCAATGACTCCTGTCCTACTTACTATGTTCAGTGCCATCCTTGCTTTCTCCCACTGATTGTGTACCAGATTCTGTAGATGATATTGAAATATTAGTCATAACATTTAGCATTTGCTGTTCAAATCATGATGAATAAACCTGAGCTGTAAAATAAGCTCAAATATTTGATCTTCTCTCACCTGTGACTGTGACTGTGATCAAGATTTCTCCTTCAGAGTCCAGAACTCTGTATGTTCCAGTGTCAGAGACTGTAAAATTACTAATGGTCAGATTTCCATCTCTGTCGGTCAGTCGATCACTGCTGACCCCGTGACCTCTCGTCCACACCTCTGTCCACTCTCCACTGGAGTTTTTCTCCACTTTATCAGCATTGATCAACAGAACATCCATCTTCAGCTGCTCTCCTGTTTTCACTGAAATCTCATCTGAGGAGAAACAGAGACATGTTCGTCATTATTATAATAATGTCAATCAATCAAGTCCGTGAACACATATTTAGAATAATTATGATATTATATTCCAATATTCCAAAGCAAGGCATTGGAAAAACCCCATATCAGGTGGTACGTGTCACATTCAGTGTCTCTGATAATACCAACACAATTACTAAATGAAAACTGATGGTTTTGACTTTACCATGAATTTGAAGATGGTACGTCCTGTTTTGTCGCTCCACTTTAGTCGGAGTGTTATAATAGACTCTCAGAATGTATTTCCCAGCGTCACTCAGGTGCAGATCCTTCATGAAGATGTCACATGATCCTTTTTTAAAAACCGACCACTACAGTTTTTCATCTCACAGACAGGGATGTTTCTTGACAGACTGTTTAGAATAACATGAAAAATGTCTTTGGCCTCAATATCACATGGCAGGATCACGTTTTCTCCTTTTTGTCCTGTCACATGTATAGAGATGTTTCCTACAGTGGAGGATTCTGCAAATACAGACAGAATAAATCATTAAACTGAACAAAAATACATTATTGTCTATTCTCAGTAATAAAGGTCATCATGAAATATTTAGGAGTTATTTTAGTCACATCCAAGTGGATTCAATAATTGTGAAGTGATGATGTAAGAGTTTCTCCAATATTTAACATCAGAAATGCCTATATTAAGGTTGCTGATTCGAGCCATGATCACCTTTTTCATATAATCATTTAAAATAAATAATTAAACAATCTTCTCACTTTCTTCAGAGTTATCTTGTTCAGCTAAAAAGACAGTATTGCTTATTGGCCTTTGAAAGCTAGGAATGAAATGGAGGTTCAGTGTATGATAATGTGACATGCTGGGGAATTTTCATCATCAACCACAGTCTCACGACACACAATCGACGATAACTCTACCCGGAACTGAAGATCAAACATTGTTACAATTTATAAACAAATATTACACTGACCGCTATGATTGATAAAGTAAAACAGCAGCAGAAGATTCAAGATTCTGAACCTGATGAAGAAACAGAAGAGCTGATTTCAGACACACATCACAAAAAACATTTATACAGAGATAAAACACTTTCCTGAGTGATAAAATATTACTAAACATTCAACTTTCCTTTAGTCTGAATATTTAACACATGAAAAAAAAACATTTCAAATAAGAAACATCAAACTATAACCTAAATCTTTGGTTTTATAAATGATTCCTGTGTGATACTGAAAATCAGTCAATACACAAATAACAGGCTTTCAAAATTCAGTGATAATTTAATAATGATATTAATAACCCCACTTACAAAAACCATCATCATCACAGTAATGGAGACGTTCATAGTAAACGTGTCGATGATCATTTCCGCATCTCTAGCAGAAGTAACGTTAGTTTCCACACAGAAACAACTATATACTGAAACAACACAAAAACACACAGGCTGGATTCTTAAACTATGAAAACTTACATGATAAAAGTTCTTCTTGAGTCTTTTGATCAGTCATCAAAACTTCATAAATTATTGCAAGTTTAGCGAGCGTCGACAAGGAAAGAAGAATGATTAAAAAAAACTGAAACTATCTCACACATCCTAACGGTGAAGAACTGAACTGTGTCACGTGACTGACATGAAAACATATCCGGAAGAAATGTCATTTCTTCATTTGGCCGCTCAAAGTTCAAAACATGTCGACGTTTAAATTGTATTATTAGACCACGATACAGAGACACTAAATGGTTACAATATGGTTTACATTTACATAGAAATTTAAAGTGAGCTTACTAAATAAATGTCAACTTGCATTAAAAGCAGGATATTCCATATTGTTGTTGTTCAGTTAATTCGTCTTATTTTTCATATTCAAAGACCAATCTAATTTTTATGTAACAGACTTGAAAACGTACCAATCTTAAAAATAGCTATAAACTACAACCGGCCACTGATCTTTAATCTAGGTCACTTTAACTAATGTAACTTAAACTCACTGCATTAAGATGTTTTTGTAAATCTCTCATTGACTCCTGTTTTACTTACTATGTCGTTCAGTGTCATTAGTTTGTCATCATCTCTGTCCGCACTTTCCGTTTTGTCATTCCACTTCTGTCCGGGCATCAGTGTAATGGACTCTGGGAATGTATTTCCCAGCATCACTCAGTTTCAGATCCTTGATGAAGATGTCACATGATCCTATGATCCGTTGTGATTAATAAATACATGTAGTCAAAGTTTTACTCCGATCAGGCATAACATTATGAGCACCTTCCTAATATTGTGTTGTTCCCCCTTTTCCTGCCAAAACAGCCCTGACCCGTCGAGGCATGGACTCCTCTAGACCCCTGAAGGTGTGCTGTGGGATCTGACACCAAGATGTTAGCAGCAGATCCTTTAAGTCCTGTAAGTTGCGAGGTGGATCCTCCATGGATCAGACTTGTTTGTTCAGCACATCCCACAGATGCTCCATTAGTTTGAGATCTGGAGAATTTGGAGGTCAAGTCAACACCTCAAACTCGTTGTTGTGCTCCTCAAACCATTCCTGAAGCATTTTTGCTTTGTGGCAGGAGCATTATCCTGCTGAAAGAGGCCACAGACACCAGGGAATACCTAGGTAGGTGGCACGTGTCAAAGTAACATCCACATGGATGGCAGGACCCAAGGTTTCACAGCAGAACATCGCCCAAAGCATCACACTGCCTCCGCCGGCTTGTCTTCTTCCCATAGTGCCCTTGTAGTGTCAACGATAGTTGGTTTGTTGTAATGTTATGGTTCAGTTGCATCATCAGGAAATCATTAGTCTGCACTGGATGACAATGATGTGACACGTTTCCTCTGAAAGTGTAAGAACAGATCTGACATCTGACTTTAAACATAGTTTGAAGAGGTTTCACTTTGGTAATGATCAGGCTTTCTGCCAGACATATAATTTGTTTTACTGCTATTTATTTGATGAACACATTTATCATTGAAGACATCTGTTGACATTTTTATTAAATCAAGCTTTATGTGCCACAGAAGAGATTTACATTTATATATTTACATTTCTCTTGAAAACAACTTATATGTACATATTAATGCTCCTCCAGATGAAGTCTAAAGGTATAGCCAGACACATAATGTTCATTTTGATATTAAAGCATATGTTTGCTGGTATTAGCTGTGATAGTTTGTCACAAAACATCTCAGTTCCTCTTAAATGAAAGTATATCAGACCAAACAGCAAAAGATGTCTGAGCCTCAGTTGTCTATTTTAATGTGTTTCTGCCGATTTAACTGACAGGGATATATTGAGTTAGATTGTACAATGACAAGTTGTCATTAGCTGATTTTTGACTCATCAGAGATGTACTTTGGCTTCTTTCCATCCTTTCTGCAGCCATGATAGTGAAATTCCTCCTGCGATGAATGTAGCCAGAAAAAACACAAAAGCAGCGAGTCCAACACCACCGAACATCAACACACGCTCCGTCACCGTCACTCCATCTACAGAGACAGAAAAACATTTTGCAGAATGAATTCTGATTTACATGCTTGACAATCAATACTTATTTTCTGAGTTGTGAGGAAATGACACACAATCAAGAATAACATCTGCTGTGAACTCAACAACATCTGTGTTTCTGTGACACAAATACATTTGTCCTCTCTGTCTGCCAGCTTGCCTGAAAATATTTAAATATGTTTATCAAACACAAAGAGAAGGTCATCTTTAATACTTAGTGAAAGAGGTTTGATCAGATCACAGCAGCACCAGTACTAATGATGACTGACATAAAATGAGTAAAATAATTTGCTCAAAAATCTCCACATTGAAAGCATGAAGATTTGAGTACTGACAGTACTAACCCTCGATCTCCAGTCTGAAGGGTTTTTCGAAGTGCATCTCTGAAGTCACAGACTTTGTTCCACAGAAATAAAGGCCAGAATCTGACTCTGTTAGTCCAGTTATAACTAGAGAGACTCTGGTGATCCCCGTGTCTACATCAACTTTCAGATAACTCCAGTTTTGATTGTATGTAACTAGCAGTTTTTTTCCGGCTGCACTTCTTGTTTTTGCAGATATTAGTTGGGTTATTTGTTGAGAATGCTGGTGAAACCAGCCGATTTCATATCTGTCGGTCATGTTGCAGTTCAGACTGATGCTGGACTCTTAACAGAGTCACTTCATGTATTTAAAGTTAAAGTGGTGAGTAAAGTGCAAGTTTAAAGAGTATTCTTACCACTGGTAATTATTTTGCATAATCCAGGAAGAAAAAGCACAGAGGTATATGAACTTCTCCATTTTGTGTGTCGATCAAACTAGGTGTTCCAGAGCAATGCAGAGACTAAAACCACAGAGTGTTTCCATTTCCATTTCCAATCTTAAAGTGTTAAATAGTGCTGTGTTTTATCACAGCTGTACTGTTTCATCACTAATGCTTCAAACATTTATGTGCAATCACATAATGAAAATACACCTTTTATTGGATGTGGTCTGTGTGTTCTAGTCAAATCTACATGATAAATGAGGCTGTACTCAAAGCTTCTTTCATATTCAACTTTTATAAGTTTCTTTCATCTTTTATAAACCCAGAATTTGAAATGTAACATCACAAACATACTTTAATATTCAAAACAAACATACTTTAATACTCATCACATTAATAGTGGTTTCATCACAGATCAAGTTTTTATTTCAGTAGTGACCTGATGCATAGTTCAAGTAAGAAAAAAAAAAAAATAAAACATCTCAGTTACTGAACTTACTAGACATGTACCTTCAGTCATTTAATTCATTTTGTGCAGTAAATGAAAGTCCATAATTTCATATTCAGAATGTTTCTTCAGAAAAATAAAGCTATAGCAGTGCAAAAAGTGATAGTGCAACATGAGCATATAGGACATAAAGACATAAAAATAGAAAAATTAAGATAAAAGCAGGTGCTTTCACACTAGGTTCAATGGCTTTGTCCGAAACAGTTCGCTTGCTCCAGCTGCCTCCACTGGATTGTGTTCATACTGTTTTTTTACTGTCTATGATTTGCATCATCACAAGGGCAGCCACTTAATCAATGCCAAATCAATAAATAGCTCACAGAATGGCACTTGCATCCATAGCTGCCGTGAATGAGCTGCCAAAAATGACATCCAATTAAAAATGATAGTATTTATTCAGAAAATCATATCATTGTTCATATGATCCGTACCCAGAACACATTTCATTTGAACAAACTGAACTCTGACGTCAAATGAACCTGTGTGAGCACCAAAGTGTGAGTGTGCAAGAGCTTACAGTAGACTGAGCTAAACACCCAACACAACTTCTGAAAGACTGAGAAAAGTTCTGTAGTGATCTTGCGCTGGACTGAGGTACAAAATGATAGAGTGCAGTGTGTAATGCTGAAATGGCAGCTTTTCTTTGGCAGGAATTTACAAAACAACAAAACAGCAGAAAAATCAGCAGGATCAGGAATGTGTTGAAGAAGTTCCTGTCAGCACCACCTAAACAGAGGCAGAAAAAGAAATCTTCGCATGAATTTTCAATGTTGGGGGAAAGATTACAGCCTGGAAAGTACTGCGTAATTACAACGAATTTACAGCGTAACTCTTAGTAATCATAGTGTACCTATAAAATAAGTACGTGTAAGTATAGGGGAACAATGTAAAGTATTGGGTATAAAGGGGCAAGAACCATGAAAAATAACAAATTATTTATACTGTAAGTATTTTATAACTAAGGGATACTTACACTATTATGATAGACAATCTTACATTTGGGAGCAATTTAGCGAGAAAGTGCACTGATTAAGTTGTTTCAAGTAGAAATAACTATTGCAATCTTTTTTAATACATGGGAAATATACTTTTGTTTCATAGTTACATAATAAAAAAACACAAACAATCTGATTTCACTGACTCCAAAACATTTATTTGAAAAACAAGATTTGATTTTAAAGTTACAACACTTCTTATTCATTTCTCTTGCTTGGCTTCCTCCTCCTCTTGTTCCTCTTCTTCTTTTTCTTTCTTTCCACTGATGAATCTTAAGAGGGAATCCCATGTCTATTATGTAAGAAAATACAGTACAGCCGGAAATGTGCTCACCGTGTACTCATCTTTTAGTTTCACACGAATCTCCTGCGAGAACGTCATGAAAGCTTCACGTTGCTTATTACAATGTGCTTCGTCGAACGCAAAGTCGACTCTCATGCAGGCACTGGTGACAACTGGTCAGAAGCGAAAAGATGAATAGGCTAAACCATGAGAAAATTTCTGGGTGTACTTTATTTTCTTTTCATGGGGTTCCTTCTTAAGATTCATCAGCTGAGAAACAAGAGCAGGAGGAAGCCATGCAAGAGAAACAACAACAACAACAAAGGGACAAAACATTACTTTCTGTCAGGACTTTAGAATTTGAAATGAAAAGTTGATTTTAAAAAATGAATAAATGAATAATAAGTGTTGTAGACCTGTTTTAAATAAAGTTGTTTTTTCAAATAAAGGATTTCGGAGTCAGTGATATCAGATTACTTACCCTGTAACTACATGAAATAAGAGTGTAAAAGCTCCACTTTAATTTACGACCCACAATGTCATACTTACCCTGTAACTACATGAAACAAAATATTTCCCCATGTATTAAAAAGATTGCAATAGTTCTTTCTACTTGCCTTGAAACAACTTAATCAGTGCACTTTCTCACTAAATTGCTCCCAAATGTAAGATTGTCTATCATAACAGTGTAAGTACCCCTTAGTTATAAAATACTTACAGTATAAATAATTTGATATTTTCTTGGTTGTTACCCCTATATTCCCAAGACTTTACATATTGTTCCTCTATACTTACATGTACGTACTGTATAGGCACACTGTGATTATCGAAAGTTACGCTGTAAATTAATTGTAATTACACAGTACAATCGGGGCTGTAACCTAAAGCGTTACCAACATTTTTAATAAATACAAACTTATAGTGTGTGTAGCTTAAGAATCGAGTTCACTTACTCCTCAGGCTTTTCTCTGTACAGTCTGTGGGAAATTTGAGAGGATGAGCAATAAAATTATTCATTCTGTATAACAATAGAATTACATTTTTAAAAGAACTTTAAAGGAATAGTTCTCCCAACAAAATGAAAATTCTGTAAGTATTCAATCCCAATCAAGCTATTCAAAATATTGTGAGTAGTTTTCACACGTCATGTGACTGTTAAAATGTGAACTTTTTTCCACATTTGTACGAATATGAATTTGGCAACTAATAAAATACGTACAATTTAGCAAAAATGTGAGTTTGTACGAATTATGAATTAGCCACCTTGTAAAATACGTACAAATCGCTGTGAGATTGAGTTGGCCCAGCATGTTGGGTCAAAAGTTCAACCCAATCATTGGGTTTGCCCATTTTCAAGCCAGCTTGGGCTGTTTTTAACCCAGCATTTCTTAGAATGTATTTTAAAGCTGCTTAAATCTGTCTATGATTTTCATTTTGAGTGAACTAATGCTTTAAAACATTGCTTAGATCAGAGGTGGCTAATGTCTGTCCTGGAGATCCACAGTAGAGTTTCGCTCCATCGCTAATCAAACACACCTGAACAAGCTAATCAGTGTCTTAAGGGTTACTGGACAGCTACAGGCAGGTGAGTTTTAATAGGGTTGGAGCAAAACTCTGCAGGACTGTGGCTCTCCAGGAACGACGCTGGCCACCCCTGGCTTTAATTAATATGACCTTACCAGGCTTTAACTTTTTATCTTCGTAGAGTTGTTTGGGTACTGTGTTATTTTCATTAGCGTATATTCTTAATACGAACAGTGTGTCCCGCTGTAAACATTTCGGCACAACCACAGAACAGTGTCCATCTTCTCTGAATACACTGGAGATGTTATATATTCTTCATGAACTGTATCTGATTGGTGATCTACACGAACATGAACGCTCTTCAGTTTCTTCAGGTGCTCAGGTGCTCCTTCACAAGACAGAGAGCACTGACAATTGGACCTCTTCTGTAGAGGAGCAGAATCTGAGGATATAAACAATGCAATGTTAGAATATAATGCAATGTTTTCTTTAAAAAGAAAATATTGACATTAAAAATATTGCATATAGTTCCTTACTTCCAAATGTAAGAATCTTTAGCAACATGAACACCATGATTGACACCACGATTAGTCCACCTGAAGTACAAAATGGCTGAATATGTGGTTTATCAGTACAACTTTTTACATAAAGGGGAACTATTATACTTTTGTTAATATACCTTTTCTTTAGTGTGTTATAGCTGATATAGTGCATGTAAACAATCTGCAAAGTTACAAAGCACAAATGCTATTTTATCATTTTTAGGTAGCACTTTATTTTACAGTCATGTTCTGCATGTACATACATGTACTTAGTGTAGTAATTGGGTAATAACTATGTAATAACCATAAACCTAACCTTAACACATGTAGTTAACATATATTACCCAGTACTTGGTAATTGCACTGCAAGTAAACATACTGTACAATAATGTGCAACCAATTTTAATATAATAAATGATATAATCCTGATAAATATACATTTTTTAATGAACAAAAGCATAATTGCAACTGAACTCCACTGTCAGTGATCAGCAGCATTTTCATGTGGAAAACTACAGAACTATTTGATTTTCATGAAAAAACAAAAACAACCACAAATAAACATAACAGCTTTTATTGATAATGAAACTTACTGTAACTGATAATTACTGCATTGACTTCAAAGATCAAATTATATAGTTTTTTATTTAAGTAATACTACAGATAAATTTAACAGAATCGAATCAAAGCGATCGAATATAATATATATATATATATATATATATATATATATATATATAGGCAAACAAAAATCTAACAAAAGTTATAATTTCTTCTGCAGTTATTAACTATATATACATATTTATACATACATATGTACACATGCATGCACAGATACACTTAACATTCTGTTTATGCACATGCCACCCAAGTTTACATACAGTACATACATGCAACATATGCACATTCCAACATACAAAAACTCTTAAATCATAACACCTCTCCACCCACCCCAATTATATAATAATTATATAAGTTTTAATTTAGTTTGAAGTGGAAACTACATTATCAACATTTCTGTCACTATTCCAGATTGTTAATAATATTAGACCTGTAAGTCCTGCATCGATTCAGTCTTCCACATATTCTGTAGCTTATAAGCAAATTAATTTAGTTTTTTTCAACGCTTACACATAAACCTTACTTGCACAATTCTGGAACCTGACTCTCAAACAGCTCTACTAAATTAATTCAGCCTTCGACTCAGATTTCAATTTCATAAAACAGTTTTTCAAATACAACACACAATTCTCTATGTAACACACAAAAATCTAACAGAAGAATCTTGATTTCCTTTTTCAAATGCAACCATTGTTTCTGTCCAACTACATGTTTGACTTTCTTCGTACTGTGTAATACTGTATTCACACACACATGCTTAGTTAATAAATAAATAGTTTGGTTTCAGCATCTCTCAGCCAATGCTTTCAATCTTGTACAGAAATGTACATATGAGTTTATGAAAGAAGAGCTTTAGGTTTTAAATAATGTGATATATCCAAAATAGAATATTATGGCAAATGTGTTTGCAACATTGGACAAATGTTTGCTTTTGAGATGTGATTGTGATATTTTGAATGCAATGCTTCATTTTGCAAGAGATGTGAGGCATTTTGTGTGTGCAATTCTTGGATTTGTGTGAAAGTTTTGAAAAAAAGAGACAAAGTTTTGAAAATGTGAGACAAGGCTGTTCCTTTTTTCCCCTTTCTTTTTATCCTTTCTTCATTCTTAAACTTTCTTCCTTATATATTAAGATACATGAAGAGGTACACATGCACAACACAACCTCACGCCAACACACAATTCACATAATCACACGCAAAACTAGACTATATTGTTTTAATGTTTAGATTGTCTGTTTCAGACTTGTTTTGTATTTACAATACTGTATTATATCCTGTCCAAGCAGCTAATTAAAAAGAAAGAAAAAAAGAGAAAAAGAAAAAAAAACATGCTGCAACTGAGACAGATTACCTAATGTGTGCTGGTCGATCTGCAAATGTAATTTTCACAAAAGCAAAATGAATTGAGGTAATTCCAAACCCAACAGTTTCCCTTTATCATATTGCTTATTCACCATTTAAATACATTAACAGAAATTTGTTTGATTATAAACTTTTCTTTTTTTTTCAATAAATTACAATTACATCCATCAGATGAGGGTCATCAAATCCTCATGGATTCATTGAATTAAAAACCTCAATAAATAGTAAACTATAGAAATTATTGTCATGATCACAGAAGAGAGTGCCTGTCACAGTCACCAGAGGGCACTCCAAATCCGGACTATTCATTCACACCAGAACTCCATTTCCCATACACCCTGCACCTGCCACTCAAGTTCGAGTCTGCCGGTTGCTACGCACTCAAGTTCGAGTCTGCCGGTTGCTACACACTCAAGCCCTCTGGATGCAATGGACGAGATGGCCGTTTCGCCAGTGCCCACGGGCAAGATGGCTGCCCCTTCAGTGTCTGGAGAAAAAGGGGTCGTTCCAGCCATTGAGTCCGCTCCAGAGCCCAAACGTCTTGCCCTGCCTGCGCCGCCCAAGCTTCTAGCCCTGTCAGCGCCGCCCAAGCTCCTTGCTCTGCCAGCGCCGCCTGTGTCTCCGGACAAGATGGCCACTGCCACACCTGTGTCTACAAACACGATGGCCGCCTCGCCGCCTGTGTCTCCAGATAGGATGGTTGTTCCGCCAGTATCTGCAGTCAAGATGGCTCTTCCCTCTGTGTTCCTGAACGTATTGGCTTCTCTCCCTCTGTCTCCACGTCAGATGGCTGCCTTGCCTGAAGGCGTGGAGCCAGCCACAAGTCAAGTCTCTCGTCAGGGTCCAACCCCAAGTCAAAGTCAAGCCACCGATCACCGTCAAACCCCCAGACACAGTCAAACCACCCGTCAACGTCAAGTCACAAGTCAAGGTCAAGCTTCAGGTCAAGCTTCAGGTCAAGCTTCAGGTCAAACTTCAAGTCAAGCTTCAGGTCAAGGTCCTAGTCAAGCTTCGAGTCAAGGTCCTAGTCAAGCTTCAGGTCAAGGTCCTAGTCAAGCTTCGAGTCAAAGTAAGAGCCATGCCTCAAGCCAAGTCCCAAGTCAAGTCTCAAGTCTCATCGCCAGCCCAAGATCAACTCAAGTCACAGGTCAGCTCCAAGAGCCCGTCTCTGATCTCCAAGAGCCCGCCGTAGATCTCCTAGAGCCCGCTACAGATCTCCAAGGGTCGTCTCCAGATCTCCAAGGGTCAGCCCTGCCTGTCTGCACGCCTGTCCTGTCTGCAGCCCCACACCTGAACTTGTCTGCAAGCCAGCACCCGAACCTGTCTGCAAACCAGCACCAGCACCTGAGCCCGCTCTAGCCCCAGAAGCCACTCCAGAATTTCCTCCGGTCCCTGTACCTGCCCACGAGTCTGCTCCACCCTGGCCGTCTGCTCCGCCCTGGGTATGTTACTTGAGAAATCTGCTCCACCTCTGGTTCACTACCGGTCTTCACTCCCGTCTCCCGGAATCTTCTGTTGTGTCTGGTGAAAGCGTCTGGAAGCCGCTCCTTGGGGGAGGGCTATGTCATGATCACAGAAGAGAGTGCCCGTCACAGTCACCAGAGGGCACTCCAATCCGGACTATTCATTCACACCAGATCTCCATTTCCCATACACCCTGCACCTGCCACTCAGGTCCACTACAGTCACTCACACACACACACGGCCTGCTTCACTACATTTCCCACAATCCCTGTCTCTTGACTCTGTTTGTACACCCCACAGACCAGCTGGTCCTCATCATTCAATCACTGACACACACCCACGCACTTTCACACTACACTTCCCACAAGCCCCGTGATTGGGCTCTGATTACCTCACAGGTGTAGCTCATCAGATTTGTGTATTTAAGCTGTCTGTATTTAGGCTGTCAATCGCGAAGTCTTGCCTTACCCTGTGTTTGCATTTCTGAGTGTTTATCGCTGTCTGTCTTCCTGTTATCATCTTGGTCTGTTTATCGTGGTTGAATCTTTGCCTGTTACCTGGATTACTGCTTTGTTTATGGACTGTGATACCCTGCCTGTTGCCCTGACATCTTTCTGCCTGCTTCACGACAACGATTCTGCCTGCTCTCCGACACTGTGTTTGTTCCTATTGACCACTGCCTGTACAACCACGCTCACTTTTAATAAAACGCTGCATTTGGATCCCCTGCCTGAGTCTCCAATCAGTACAATTATAGACTTACTCACTAGCTCTTAACCATTAGCAATTTGACCAGAATTTTGTTGGTTGGCAAGTTCTTTTTTTGACTAAACAGAACTAAACATATTTCATGTTTATAAACAAACATATAACCTGAGTGTGGGCTATATAAATAAGAACTTACATGTTAAACGTTTTCTGAATGGTGTCATGTCAATGTGGCTTCGATAAGCACAACTTCTGAATGAGTGCACTTCCTCTTCCTGCTTTACTTCTTCTTATGTCATTTCTTGTGGTTGTCAGCAACATTGTCGTGTGCATTACCACCACCATCTCGACTGGAGTGTGAAGCACTGATAGGATCAGAGGAAAAAAACACCCATCTTCAACCCATCTATCTAAACCTATTTCTATGAAATGTTTTAATACTAAGCTATACTTGTGTCTGTCCAGAATCACTCCTTAGTAAACTGAAAGTAGGCTATAGTTACACATCTCTTCAGTTTTATTCTAATGCATTATTTTATGTTTTATATGCTTACAGTGTAAATCAAATCAGCACAATCAAAATATATTCATCTTCCTGTTGCAGAGTTTGCTATTGTCAATGAAGTATAATTCAAGCCACAATGTCAAGTAATAAAACTATTTTATTCTTGTCTCTTTAACAGCTTCCATTACTGTTTTAGCATAAAGTAAACATGATTCATCTAGTTTAAAGTCATGACCTCTTTATATTTACAGTGTGGTTCATTTATAACTTGCATTGTGAATAATAAGTGTGTTGAACGTCTTTCTCCTGTATCCTATTCTTCTTTAGTCCAGAACAGCAGCACAGCTGAGGTTTGTTTGAGCTGCGCCCTCTACTGTACAGACGTGAATATGCATTTCCTTCAGGCTTATTCATTTCACTTTTGGTGTGAAAGGACCTTTATATTTGCCAAAAATAAAACTTTTTTGTTGTTATTGAAAAACAAACAAACAAGCCCAGCCCAGGTGAGAAAAAGTAACATTACTTTCTATAAAAAGTAACTGAGTAATGCAATTAGTTACTCTTTTAGGGAGTAACACAATATTGTAATGCATTACTCAGATTGACAGATTCTCTCCCATATATTGTGTCCGACTGGAATGGCCAGTTTGTCAACATCCCGTGGAAGGAAGCATGGACTTTGTCATCTAAAAATGTAATAACCAACAAGGTAAAAGATGTTTCTTAGAAATTACTTCTTCTGTTTTATTCTATTAAAAAAAGATGTTTCCTGATATTGACTCTTTATGTTCCTAAAACTTATTTTTCTACCAATTTTTCTTACACAAATGTAAATTTCAGGGTTCTAAGCCCAACTTTTTTATTTTTTTAATGAACTTAAACCCTACCTGGACACTCTCCTTACCTCCAGCAACTCTGAAGCCCCAGAACTGTCTCACTGTGTCATTTTTATAATATTTTCCTAATATTTTGTATCATGTAATTGTGCTTACCTATTGGTTTTATATGTTCTTAGCAATTATGTAATTATGATTAAAAAACTACAAAAAAATGACACAGGAAACAAGAACATAACAAAAAGCAAACTGTAAGTTTAAAACAAGACAAAAGCATGACATAATGGTTTTCATTGCTTTGGAAATGACATGGAAACACTTGGACTATGTCAACTATGTTTTAGTGTCTCTGCATTGTGGTCTAATGATCAAATTTAAATACTGGCATGTTTTAAACTCTGAACACAGAAGCCGAATGAAGGAATGACTTTTCTGCTCTGTGATTTTTACATCAGTCATGTGACCCAGCTCTAACAGCTGATCTGAGATCAGATTTCACTGCTTCATCATGTCACATGCAATGAAAACATGCATAAGTTCGAAATAAAAGTCTGATTAAAGTTATGTTAAACTTCAGCTGAATCTGCTTTAAAAGAATAACTAGAGAACAATAACAGCAAAAAATATACTCATCATTAGTGAGAAGCACCAAATTACCAGTGTCTGCAAACTCACCTGGGTGCCTTTTCTTTTAGTTTTGTTTTTCTGCTGAGTTAATATAAATTTTGGTGCATCAAATAATAAAACTATTACTATTACTATAATACTAAAAATATAATAAATATAAGTCACATATTTCAGGTCTAAACCTACATTATCGCCTAAAAAAACTCTTAAAACTACAGTTCATGGTACAACAAGTGTAGTATTTGTAAAAATTTATGGTGGATTTGGTTGGCCGCCATGACAGTCACTTCAAGTGGACTAGCGGAGTGATACAAACCATGAAAAGTTAGGAGTGCTATTATTACTAGGATATTGCATGGCTCTCAGCCAATCAGATTCAAGAACCAGAAAGAACTCTTTATATATATATATATATATATATATCCAATTGACTAAAAATAACTCCATTAGAATATTTTATGATGCAGACACATTTATTTTCAGTATTGATCCTTTTATTGAATTAATTTACTGTGTGTATTTGCAGAAACCAGCACTATACCTGTGACAGGAATAAAGGGAGGCAATGTCACCTTGTCATGTGACTTTGAGGCCAAAGACAAAGACATTTATATTGATTTGAGCAGGTTAAAAAGCATCCTTTCTTGTCAGAATGAAGAATGTGAGAGTGAGAGGGAGAGTCAAAATGGTCGAGTGTTTAAAGAAGGATCATGTGACATCATCATCAAGGATCTGATCTTCAGTGACGCTGGGAAATACATTCTGAGAGTCCATAATGATGATGGTCAGAAAGAGCTGAAGATGTAACTTTGTATACAACTTTGTATTCATGGTAAAGTTAAATCTGATCAATCCATCAGCGTGTGCTTTTAGAGACTCTGAATGTGACACTAATATTCAGATTAGTTCATTCCAATAGGCTTCACAGTGACAGATTTGTAAATTCTTAATTTTAGTATCCATATATGAGCTCATGGCTCTCACTGATTGACACCATTATAATAATGATGAATGTCTTTTCTGTTTCTCCTCAGATGAGATTTCTGTGAAGAAAGGAGAGCAGCTGAAGATGGATGTTCTGTTGGTCAATGCTGATAAAGTGCAGCATCAGAGCAGAAGAAGCAGGGTGGAAGGAGGATTGGAAGAGCAGTGAAGGGGTTCAGATGATCGAATGACCTTCAGAGATGGAAACCTGATCATTAATAACTTTACAGTCACTGACGCTGGAACATATGAGGTTCTGGACTCTGAAGGAGAAATCTTGATCATGCTCACAGTCAAAGGTGAGAGAAGATCAGTGGATGTTCAGAAATATTATTGTAAAGCATTTAAACAAGTGCAAGTGTTACATCATGATTTGAACAGCAGATTGATGATAAAGTGAATTACTAACTTCAGTATCTGCAGAATCTAGTGCAGTATTAGTAGACAAACTGAGCTACGTAAATGATGACTTATGACACACAACAACATAGTAAGTAAAACGAGAGCTTTACAAAATCTTTAAACATGACTTTAAAAAATTAAATAAAAAAGTGCTCTCTTCTCAGCTCCCACACCTGTAGACTATTGGATTTTCCCAGTTGGACTGTGATTCCTGTGGCTGGTAACTGGTTGTTTTGACTCATGTAACATCCACAGCAAAAACTAAAATATATATTAAATATTAATATATAAGACAATTTAACATTCAGTAATAAAATGAGAACAAATATACAAATTACAAGCAATCACACAAATAATACAAATAGAACAGATGAACATGAAATAAAGATTTTCGGGAAGGTCTAACAGCACATGACTGAATGACTGAATTTAGTTCTCTTGTGGTCTTTTACTCTGGTCTACACAGAAGGGGGCGCCATTGCGTCACTGCCTGCACTGCATTCACCATTTTCTTCCTTGATTAAAACAATATACATTGAGACAAAAACACTATACATTTTTAAGGGAGCTAGCTGCTTAATAACCATATCTGATACTGTAATATTTTAGTTTTTGAATGATGTAATTGTTAGGAAATATTGTTACTTTTTGTGTTATTTTTTATTTATTTTTTTATTTTTTTTTATTTTTTTTCAAATTGTTTGGTGGAGTCTTATGGTTCATTGTATACCTTAAATTACAAAATATCAATTATAAGTCCTTTTTCATGACCTCACTGTAAATGAAGTTTTTGATCAGATGATTGTGTGAATGTGAGCAGTCTTGTCTTGTCTTGTTTGAGTGTTTGTGACTCTACTGAAGGAATGTTGTAAATCAAGCAATATAGCATTTGTGTAAGGGGGAATTCATTTTATATTTTCTGTATGTCACCTTCATTTATATAGCGCTTTTTACAATGCAGATTGTGTCAAAGCAGCTTTACAGTGATAACTGGTATATAATTTTGGCTGCACAGCAGCTCTTAAAGAATAGTGTCAATGCAGGCAGATCAAAGGTGACATCAGGTGGCAAACAGGTGTTAAAATGGAGAAAAAAAAACACTGGGAGAAACCAGGCTTAGTCCCAGTTCTCCTCTGGGCGAACAGTGCTTTGTTACGAATCAGGTTGCTATCATAAGTCTGATAGGATCGCAACATTCAAAGTATTTATTTCAGTTCAATCCAGTTGAGGATCGTATTCATCACGCCGGTACGGACGGTCTGTTGAGGAACTGTGGCACTGGCTGTCGTGTTGATGAGGCCTTCACAATGGATGATCTAGTCGACTCAATCTCTGCTGATATTTCAGGGCTGCTATACAGTGTACAGTTTCATTCTATTGTCTGTATATTTAATGTGTAACTTAATAAATAACTTTTCCTGCTTTAAGATTTTGAGTTTAATCAAAGTTTTCCTTTAATCACAGTGTGTTAAAAGGCAAAAAAGTGCAGCATAGCTTACTATCTTACATGACTGTTGTTTAAACAGTGCTTAAATGAATACAAATACCTTAGAACTGGAAAACCAGGAAGGCATGATTTGTATTTGTAATAGGCTTAAGTAATAAACAAGAGTGGAAAGGAATAACTCGATTAGATGATGAAGACACTTTTTTTAGTAGAAGCAAGACTAGGTCATATTAAATGTACAAAATGTTTACATATTTAAAGAGAGAATTGTACAAAATATATGCACACTTTCCTTTTCACAGTTTGGCATAGTATTTGTTTTAGCACAGTTACTGACAGGGAGGGGTGGGGTGCTGCTCTGCTCATCCACACACACACACACACACACACACACACACGCACGCACACACACACGCACGCACACACACACAACACACACACTCAGGCTAATTTGTTTATGTGCCCTTGTGTCAGCAAGTCAGATTGTTATCACCCTCACCCCATATTTTGTGGTTTACCGCATCATCATAATGCAGTCTGTCAGGAAATCATGACTGTTCTTTGCACGACAATGAGGTGATTTTTTTTTTCTTCTTTTTTTTTCTGAAAGTGTGAGAACAGATCTGTATATCAGAATTTATAAAGTTGGGTTTGATGAGGTTTAGCATTGGTAATGATCAGGTTTTCTGACAGAAAATGCACATATAAACATATAATTTCTAATACTCTATGTTTATATGTTACTGCTGTTTATTTTATCATGACAACACATTTATCATTGAAGACATCTGTTATATTATAATATCTGTGATATTTTTATTTAATCAAGCTTTATGTGCAGTAAAACAACATATGTTTTGTCTTAAAAACAGCTTTAATTCTCATCAGTTTACATAAATATGTAATGTCTAAAGATAGTCTAATAATATTCAAGCATGTTAGCTGTTTTTTTTTTAGCTCATTCTCAATCATGTAAAAACTACAGTTGCATAAAACATAATACTGAAACTCTAAGCATGAATATTTTTTATATATGCTGAATTATTAAACATTGCATAAAGACAATGACAACAGCAGTACTATTTAACTGGATATTATTGACAAGCACAGATGAACCACACAAACCTGAATGATCACCACAACTATTAATGACTAACTAGATTTGCCACAGCATCTGAGTTTCTCTGAAATGAAAGTGAAATCAGGCCAACAGGAAAAGACATCTGAGCCACAATTTGCTATTTTAATTTATGGTAACCTGCATCAATGCTTATTTAACTGGAAATGCAAAGCTCAGGGATATTGTAACAGTGGCTGTTTCAGAGATGAGAGAGAGGAGGATCCAGATATATTTACATAAACATGCACAATGAAGGCAATTCCATGTAGAAACTAGACATGGGCAAGGTGAAAAAACAGAACAAGCCAAACACAGGAACAACGGGGACAGAAACTTAAAACACAAAACAGGGGAAATGAGACAGAAATTGTAACCGATTATTGAGTTAGATTGTAAAAGAAAAAATGCCATTTAGTTGATTTTTAATTATTCGAGCTCCATGTTTCGCTTCTTTCCATCCTTTCTGCCAACCGCGATGGTAAATGATTCCTCCTGCGATGACTGTAGTCAGAAAAAACACAAACACAGCGAGTCCAACACCACCCGAACATCAACATCCGCTCTTTTGAGGTCACTTCATCTACAGAGAGACAGAAGAGATATTCACATTCATACAACCAGACAGTATTAACTCATAACTAGAATTAGTGCGGATCTCCAGTTGTCACTATTGAAAAACATGTAATGAACAACCAAAATAACAATGGATATGTTACCTGTGATGTCAACTTCTTCTTTAGGAACAAGACCTGTAAATATATAATCAGTTTATCAAACACACACAAAACTATTTTAGTTGTTAGCTGAATTGGGAGAGTGGATTAAGATAGTTTTAAGTTGTTCTTATGCAACCGAATGACGATAATGGATTTTTTCTTCAGGCCTTTAGAATACAAAATTCAGTGTGTCTAACAAATTTGATAGTCATGTTATGAAATGTGATCTGAAAATATGATACTGAGGGACAAAAAAAATGGTAACGAAAAGGGTAACACTAAATTAATTGGGTTTTATTTAAATGAAAAAATATTATTTATCATCACTGAATCAACCCTCACTGAATCAGCTCAGTAACCACTGGCACGACTTTTTACAGTGGTGTATATATATATAGACACTACTGTTCAAATGTTTTTGCCTTTAGGCTGCATTTATTTGATCAATAATACAGCAAAATATGTCTTGGTTACTGCTGTACCCTCATTTGCTGAAGGAGAAAACTGATGTATAGAGGTCTCATTTGGAGCCACTCTATTGCGGCGAAAGTCCCTTCAATATCGAGCAGAGCAGACCATGTCTCTTATAGCAGCTTCTTTTTAGCCTTTTTAAATAAAAACACTCCAGCGATTCGATCACAAGAATGCATTAGAAGTGTACATTTAAATATTGGATGAGGTTTTGAGAGAAACAGAGACTGCTCGCGTCTCCAATGAAGCTTGTGCTCGTCCATTCTCGCTTCAGTGTGTTCAAAATACATGGCACGAGCAGATGAGAGAGAGAGAGACATGAGACAGTTTCGATTCCGTCCTCAGTTTGTCAAGATTCATTACATCTTTGTTTATGCCATCTAGAATCTCAGCACTGATCGGGTGACTGTATGTTTTAAACAGTTTATTGAACAGCTTGATGGCCTGATATGATGTCACACGCACATACAATTGGCAATAACACCACGTATTCTCAAATTCTTACTGCAACAAGGACACAAGTCATTAACGTCGCTTTCTCTAGCGCTAGCCATGTTAAACTATACTCTCTGTGCTTGCCAAAAAAACTATTGTGCTTGCCCGGGGCCATTTATTTACTTTTCGCTGTTGACTCTCTTGTCGCTTTGTTAACGTCATATCTGCCCTTCTCTGATTGGTTTACTCTGCTTCCTGTTTGCTCAGATTTGCTCCATCTTAGAAATCGAATTGATTCAGTGGCCGACCAGACTCATCCGCTGGTACAGTGGTGAGGCTGGATTTTCCAGGCTAACATGCATCCACTCATTCAGGTTTATTCTGATGAGCGGTGACAGGGATCCCAGTCATTCAGCCTGGTGATTCATGGTTGTGGCAGGAGGGACATTACATCTCCATCCCCTCCTTCATGTTTGTGTTGGAGACGCAGATGTTGGCAAGCTGTAGCATGCCCTTTTGGCAACTTCCCTCATACAGTCGTAACCTACCCAGCGCCCCATGTAAGCTCAAAGAATAACAATCCTCTATATCAAAGGGATGAAAGGGACAAGACTTAAGGCCTTTGCACACTGAGTCCAAAATTCGCATACAAAATTTTCACGTTAAAAAATTTGACCTCATGTTATGTCAATCACATTTGCACAGTCTCCGAAACTTTCATCCGTCATAAAAATATTTGGATCTGGTTTGATTTTCTGCATTTTTCACATCAGTGGCACGCATTTTGAGAGTTTCGACAATTCAAAGCCACCGTACGCGAATGCCAAAATCCCGAATGCCATCTGACAAGTTGATCCACGTCATCTACAGCACAGAACAGCAGCACTGTATGACAAACAACATGCGGAATACAAAGAGACCGAATATAAAGACAGATTGTGCCAGTAGCAAAGCATCAAACTGAGCGACTGACATCCTGAAGTAAACTTTGAAACGCTCAGGATAATCCCACAGCTCCTTGATGAGGTGAACTCTCCTTTCTCTCTATGCAATCTCGGGATTGGATGGACCTAAAATTTCCTCTTTCTTTTTCTCTTTTTAAGAAAAGAGAGGACTATTTTTTTCACAACAGATTCATTAATATGCATCGACTCAGTGTGCGAGGTCTCTGTGTGTGACGAATTTTTAGGATTACGAATACGAAAAAACGCATGCGAATATTTCGGACTCAGTGTGCAAAGGCTTTTACCATGGAGATGGTGGTAGCTGCTGTTCCTTTTACATGTTGTTTCATGGGAAGAGTACTTCAGTTCTCAATTCCCCTTTTTTGTTTTAAAATGACCATTGTTGTTAACGCTGGCACCATCCTACCCTTAGGGAAGATACAAATGGACTGACCTGTGAAGCCATGTTACATATGGAAGATCTCTGTGGTAGGTCCTGCCTAGACAGGGATGGAACTACTACAGATGCAGAGATGGGGCAAAGCAGAAAGACACCGGTCGTCTTTCAGGCCTTGGATAGGAGACACAAATGGTTCCGCCGGTGGCGGCACTTTGCAGCCACAGGTGAACAGCAATTGCACGCTCCACCTTAGGAATCTACCTTAGGGTATTGCTGCACTTAACTGTGCAAATGCTCTTTTATGAACGCACTTTTTTGCAGTGTGTTTTGGATTTTTGTCCTGGTGGAAGATCCACCAAAGTCTCATCTTCATCAACCTGGTGGATGGCAACAAATTCATCTCAAGAATTCCCAGTACATGGCTCCATTCATCTTCCCTTCAATAATATTGATTCTACCAGTACCATGAGAGGGGAAACAGACCCATACCATGATGCTTCCACCTCAAAAACATCACTGTTGGTATGGTACTTTTAGGATCATATGCAAAGACATTTCTCCTCCAAACATGGCATGTGGTATTGTTGCCAAATTTCAATTTTTGTCTCATCTGACCACACTAAATTCTCCCAGTAGTTCAGACCTTTCTAAATGTTGTGTAGAAAACTTCAATGAGCCTTAACATGACTTTTATTCAATAATGGAGCTTGGAGTGCATGGAGGCTGTGTGCATTTCCTATTGTTTTCTCTGTGACAGCTGTACCTGCTGCCTCCAAGTCTTTCTGGACCTCTATCTGATTGGTCCTTGGTTCTTGGGCTACTCTTCTGACTAATCTTCTGACCCCCTGGTCAGAAATCTTGAGAGGAGCTCCTTTGTCTGCCACTAGTTAACTGGGTCAATCAAACTACAGGTTTCAGTACAATGCAGAGACACTAAAACCACAAAGTGTTTTACTTCCTTTCCAGAGCAAAATAAAGCATTGAACCTTTACATGGCCAGTTGATGGTGGAATGATGTTCCTTTCAGTTGTAGAAAATGGCCCAAATGGTGCTTACAGGAACATTTATCCTTCTGTAACCAGTACCGTTGTTATGTAAAATCGTGTTGTGCAAGTCTTGGGAGAGCACTTTGCCTCTCACATCATGAGTCCATACTTGCATTCAGAGGTGGGTAAGTCTTTTTCTAACCTAACAACATGCACTAACCCAACTGATTCTAATGTGCACAGGTAGGAGGTAGAAGTACTTATGGTGCTTTTCCAATTTTTCGAATTTTTTTAAACGACCATTACACACAACTTGAAAAGATAAATGGCTGTATCCTGGTCAGTACATGAGGTGCAGATTTGTCAGTAGACAAGGAGCGGATCCACAGCAGTAGAGGCGGCGCAACTATAACGATCAGTCTATCCCACCCACATTGAAGCGGTACTAAACTGCAGTGGAAAAGCTAACCGAAAGTAAAGTGTCAATCTGAACAGAGCCAAGCCGAGTAGTATGTGGGATTACAAATTTAATAATCTGTTTAAGATCTGTTGATCCTACATTCTGACATCACCTCACATGAATTACTAAGGTGAAGTATATTGTATTTAGCATGTTAAGGTAAAGATAATGACATTCTAAGGAGATCAAGGCAGGCAGCTCAGGGGTGTGTGACATAAACCTTTTGCACTTCCTTACCATTTGGCATGACAAGCTCAAGATACAGCTGTGCTTTTGTCTCTATGATAATGTAAAGGGTATGGGCGATACTGTCAGACTGATTGGGTTAGCACCTATGCATTTGAATGCTTTGATCTTCCTACTGGAAGTCAAACTATGTGTGAATGTATACGTAGTCTTAGTTTCTCGTGACCAGCTACTGTTTTTATACGATTTGGGGTACTATTATCTACCGTTCGGGGGGTAATTTTCCTGTATTGTCTTTAGATGCTTTTTGTTTAAGTGGTCACTTCTAAGGCTGTGTGTAAGGGGCAAACACCTTAAGGACTGCCCCTGAATGCCTATAAAACATCATGTATACATAGCCTTAGTTAGACTTTGGATGACCACAGCGACGCACAGCGTGTTTCTCAATAAAGAGTAACTTCTGCTTCAAGAGATCCCAAAGTCTCCTGGTCTATGCTTCTGAAATTTCCAACAAGTACCACACAGTGGAAAAGCGTCATTAGTGAAATCTGTTGCTTTCTTAGTAGCTGCATTTACATGGACCCTAAAAATCCGAGTAGTAGTAGTACAATCGGAATGAAAAATCCACATGTACCACGTCATCGAAATGAATTGGGCCTAATATGATTACAGTTTAATTCGGATTGTAAGGGGTGGTTTATTCCTTTTGTAATCCGATCGAGAAGACATGTACACTTGATCGGGTTGAAAAATTAACTGTAGAGTACTGCGCATGCACAATGACATAGAAATAGCGTAACGACATATGACATAATATAATAATAATAATAATAACTTTATTTTATATAGCGCCTTTAAAAGGGTATTCTCAAAGCACTTTACACGTAGTACAAAGTAATAAACAGTCAATACACAATAAAAAGATAGATAAATAAAAATAGTAAGAATAGATAATAGATACGAAATAGTAAAAATACAAATTACTACACTCTCAGAATAAAGTACAAATTGTACCTTTAGGGGTACAATGGTACAAAGGTACAAATTTGTACCCTTGTGATTTGTACCTTAAGAGACCATTTTGTACCTTAGTGACAATTTTGTACCTTTATTAACAGTACAAAAATTGACCCTACAAAATGGCTTTGACAGCGTACAATTGTTGACTATAATGAGATATATATATTTTTACACACTGAAGAAGTAACATTGAAGTGAAAAAGTAACACTGAAGTCAGTGTTAAGTTAATGAGATAATTATTGATGATTGAGTGATGATTGACAATTAGTGAGACCCTGATGATGACAAGCAGAATCACTGAAGAACAACAGAGAAAAAGAGAGACACAACACTACAACTGACTTCCAGCCATTAACATATTACACTTATTATTAACCAGTTTGATTTGATTTCTGTCACACATCAACAAAAGCTCTTACTGAGAATGAACAGATGTTTAGATGTTAATGTTTTTGAATGAAAGTTTAGTTTGAAGTCCCATGATGGTGAAAGCATTTCCTTTAAGCTGGGCTCTGACCTAGTTATTGACATTATTTATCTCTGGCTGCTCCAACTTTGTGTTTGTAAAGCACATTGTTATGGCCAGAGAAACTATGATCTGATCTGTGGTTTTCCCAAACGTGCTGTAGCCAAAGTTGATCAGTTTAGGTTTACAATGCTTTGGAAGCACATCCATAATGGTTGATGTTTTCTCATTGTGAAATGGTCAGATTTCATTGGTGACATCCAGCATTACATGGTGATATAGAGGTTATATATTTCTTTATAGTAAATCGGTTACCGCTTTTAGATCCAGCAGAGCTTTTTATGATCTGAAGGTTTTTTTTTTAAAACAACACACAGACATCAAGAATCCATATGACCCTCAACATGGTGACAATCAACACAAAGTGCTTCATGTTGCAGTGCATGGGAGCCCCAATCAAAACTCATCCATGGCTCCCATCATGCATTGCTGCATGAATAAATTATGCAGCTCAATTGTCCTGTAATTTTCGTAGATTTTCTGTTTGCTTTATTTTCTGTTGTTTTGTTGTGACAGTAGCTTGATCTGTTTGTCAGTATTTGTATTTATTTTATCGTCACCGTTCTTGAATCATATGCTGATTCTTGATTTCTGTGTGTGTTTAAACACTGAAGCTTCAGTTTCATACTGTATATTCTTAAAAGAAAAAAAAAAAACATACTAATTGTCAGATCTCAAGCTGTAAATCACAGGATTACAGTCATTCTACTAAGCCACACAAACCCACAGTCAGAGATTTAGACTATAAAATGACATCATGCCATCACATGATGATTATATCATCAAATTACATTGTGACCAATCCTATTTTCTCTGACTATACAAATGTGTTTTACAAACACAAAGTTGGCGCAATCAGAGAAAAAACTAATACAAAAGGTAAAGATCAAGAGCCCAACTAAAGCAAACGCTGACCTCTTTCATGGTGACTTGAAATGAAACTCCATAAAACATCAATTAGGACGTTTTTTCTCTCTTTCCTTCAAATGATTCTTCTGCTGATTAACATCAGGTGTCCACCACTAATTGTTAATCATCATCATTATCTCATTAACTTTAACACTGCTTCAGTGTTACTTTTTACACTCGGTAAGAATGACTCATATGGAATGTTTAAAAATGTGTTTTAAAATGAAATGTTGTAAATGTGAAAATGAAAAGGATTTATAAATTCTGGTTTTTAATTCAGTGTATGTGTGTGTGGTGTGTGTGTGTGTGTGTGTGTGTGGAATATATATATCTCATTTATAGTCAATGATTGTACGCTTCAAAGCCAATTTGTGGTACCCTTTTTGAGGGTCAATTTGTACTGTTAAATAAAGGTACAAATTGACAATTGACCAAAGGTACAAAAGGTCTCTTAGGTACAAAACGGGTCTCTTAAGTACAAATCACAAGGGTACAAATTGTACCTTTGAGGGTACAGCCCCAGGGACAACCATTGTACCCCTGAAGGTACAATTATGTACTTATTTCTGAGAGAGTACAAAATTGTCACCAAAGGTAACAAAACTGGTCCTTAAGGTACAAAACCTGGTCTCTAAGGTACAAATCACAAGGGTACAAATTTGTACCTTTAAGGGTACAGCCCCAGTGACAAGCCATTGTACCCCTTAAGGTACAATTATGTACTTTATTTTCTGAGAGAGTACAAAATTTTCACCAAAGGTACAAAACTGGTCTCTTAAGTACAAAAGGGTCTCCTTAAGGTACACACAAGGTACAATTTGTACCTTTAAGGGTACAGCCCCAGTGACAAGCTATATGTACCCCTGAAGGTACAATTATGTACTTTATTTTTTGAGAGAGTACAAAATTGTCACCAAAAGGTACAAAACTGGTCTCTTAAGGTACAATCACAAGGGTACAAAGTTGTACCTTAGTACCATTGTACCCCTAAAGGTACAATTTTGTACTGTTTATTTCTGAGAGTGTATAAGCAAGTCTAAAAAAATATAGTTTAAAGAGAAACTTTAAAAACACTAAGAAGTTTTTGCATTCTATATCACGGGAAGAGTTTCCAAAGTTTTGGAGCATAGGAAGATAAAGCCCTGTCACCCATCGTGCGCATGCGAGTCGTGGAACGGTCAGGGCCCTAACTCCGAAGAACGGATCACGCCTGGGGATAAAACTGTTAAAAGCTCAGATAGATAGTGTGGGGGCTAAGTCGTGTAAGGCCTTATAAGTCAACATGAGAATTTTAAAATCTACACGAACCTGACGGGAAGCCAATGTAGGGACTCCAAGATAGGGGGATATGCTCTCGGGTTCTTGTCCTTGTTTAGGATTCTGGAGCTGAGTTTTGAACATATTGGGAGTTGTGCGGGTATTTTCGATACTCCCGCGAGCAGGCGTTGCAATAATCATGCGCGAAAAAACAAAGGTATTGCTCAGTTTTTCTGCAACATTAAAGAAAGCATAGGACGAAGCCTTGCGATGTTTCGGAGGTGAAAATGTGGTGCGAAAAGGTGACATGTGGAACGAGGCAACAAGCTGTTCTTCCCGTTGAATAAAATGTCATAAATGAGTGTCCTGTCATTCTGAAATTCTCTGTTTCACTCATCGTCTGTGAAGTGGAGCAGATTAACGTCCTACTAGTCAGTTTATACTCATCCACAGATGACTGGTTTTTGGCTTGGGAAAGGGCGCTTTTAACTGCTTGATAAATACAAGCAGCATGACTCATTGGTTCATCTGCTTATTGTCACAAAACGATAGATAGATAAAGTCTGCTTTTTAAAAAAAAAAGAAAAGAAGGATGGTTAGTATGCAACAACAACAGGAAACTCTGTATATTTGTGCAGTTGCGCATGTCAAAAGATTAAATCCAACCAGAAGCTTGCGACATATAAACGCGCGCATCAACCCCAAAACACTACGTACAAATTCATTCAGATTGAAGGAAAATGTAAACATAGCTAGTGTTTTGAATACTTTTTCCCGTGTCATTTCACTTTATTACACATTACTATTTTATGGATTGTAGTATTATGATTTCCTTATTTGTATTGATTTCTTGAGCTAATACCAACATCTGGTCAGAATTTTGTGTGAATTACTGCATTGGAACTTTGTATAATAAAAAAAATGTTAACGTATTCAATACTTATTTTACCCGCTGTATTTAATGCATCCGGAATAAGAGTTATTAATTTCTTGAATTTCTTTACAAAAAAAAAACATTTCTAACTGACCTCAGACTTTGAACGTAGTGTATAATGTTACAAAATATATAGATCACAGGAATATATATATATATATATAAGTAAATCGTGTGCAGGCTTTTCTAAGTCTTTCCCTCAATTTACTAAATCGTCCTCACGATTTGGTAAATCGAGGTAATGAATTAGTACATTGTGCGCACATTTTATAAATCAAGGGAACGACTAAGTGTGCACATGATTTAGCCTACTATTTTTTTTTCCTGCAGGACATGTATGGGCTCCATAGCTAAATCAAAATATCACAAAACAAAAATTGTGTTCAGATCATGTGTTGGGTGGCTCCCACTCCATCCAACCTTGACAACTTTGTGAAGATATGATGGAAAAAACTGAAATATTTTACCCTCAATCTCCAGTCTGATGGGTTTGTCGAAGTCCATCTCTGAAATCATAGACTTTATTCCACAGAAATAAAGACCAGAATCTGACTCTGATACTCCAGAAACAACTAGAGAGGCTGTGGAGACCCAACTGTCCGCAATGATTTTCAGACGAGTATGGTTCTGATTGTAGATGGTCAGGAGGTTTTCTCCAGTTTTGTCTTTCTTCGCAGAAATCAGTACTCTGAGTTGTTCAGAACTGAGGTGAAACCAGACGATTTCATATCTGTTTCTCATGCTGCAGTTCAGAATGATGTTTTCTCCAATCCGAACTCTTAACAGATCAAAAGATTCTGGTGCTGACAAATCTGGAGAGACATTGATAAACACAGATCCTTTTAGACTATAGATAATGATAATTATTCTGTTTGAGGCTATATTCATTTAATAAATGTTTGAAAAATAGTATATATTTACCACTGTATGTGATTTGCATAATCCAATAAGAAAATACACAGAAGAAGAAAATGACTTTGTCCATTGTCTGTCTCTCGTTAACTGGGTCAATCAAACTGCAGGTTTCAGCACAATGCAGAGACTAAAACCACATAGTGTTTTCACTTCCGTCCCATTGAATAATAGTCTCTATATCATTTCAAGTGTTGCATCCCCAGTTTGATTTATTGAATCAAACCATTATGTAGTGAAGATCCTCATGAATTCCCAGTGTTTATACTGGTCTATTAGCTTGCAGACACTTTGCCTAACAAAACTTGGCTAAGTTTATGTTGATTTGTAAGTCCAAACAAATATTCCATGTTCGTTGTAATGCTAGCTCTATGATCAGCTTTAGGGCATGCTTCTGTTTTTAAAATGATACATTTCAACCATATTAAGAGTTCTTTAAAAAGATTTTTAAACAAATCATTCCTCTTCCTGATTTACATGTCATAATGTGACTTAAAAGACTATATAACTTTACACAGCTCAGTTTCATGTTAACACGTGATGTTTAACTTTCACTGTGCATGTTTTCTGTAGGTTTTTATTTAAACTGAAGGAGGAAGTCCATCTCTTTGAAGGTAATGTAAAACAGGAAGCTTACGCTGCAATTTTGAAAATGCCACAGTCACTTTGACTTTCAACACCACCAGTGATAAAGGAAAGATTCTCAAAAGATTTAAAGCAGGTAAAAGTATTTATTAAGATATATTTAAATATACAGGAGAAAACCAATGTTAAACCACAACTGAAAGAAAACAAAAAGAGCATAAATATAAAATTGTCCCAATTGTCTTCAGTAATAAGCATATTGATGAATCCCTTGCACCAGATAGGCATTATCATACTGTAAATATGAGAAGCATTGTTTCATGTTTAATTCATATATATACTTTTAATGGGATTGCTGTTGTACTGGATGGCTGTGTTTCACCCATATTCACTCAGCCTTTCAATAATTAACATTTCACAGATTCCACAGAACTTCATTTGCAATATTCCTTCAATGCAGTCAAAAACAGTGCAAAAACCACAATAGCTGCTCTCACTAGACATGACTGCTCACATTCACACATATCTGATTATCAAAATCTTCACAGTCACAGTAAGGTAATGACAAGCACTTAGGATATATATTTTTAATCCTAAACCCCAAATAATCTATTTGGTGCAGTATATAATGAACAAAAAGTGATCTAGTTAAATAACAAAGGTTGTTTCAGGTTCAATTTATTTTTATTCCTTAAGAAATTTGGTTTGCACAGGTGCAACATCACATTAACACGCATATCCAAAATTACAATACAATAATATCATACCATAACATGTAGCAATCAATATTATCATTTTGCAGGGATCATTCTGCTGGCCTTAGAGGGAAGGGTCAGTGCAAATCAACAAAGTTTTTCTGTGTATTGAATATTGATCATATATTCCCCTTCAAGTCTTTCACAGACCAAACATCTGAAGTCACAACCGCATTCTAACTACCTATAGTAAAGGTGCAGTATTATATTTTTCAAAATCATTGTTGAACACTTGATATTTGAAATCAACCCAAAGAAACATATCTCTCCCTTCATTGCTCCACCACCAAAAAGCAAGAAACACAATGCAAGAGTTTTCTTTTATCATAGCAGAAGCGAAGCAAATAATCCTTGAATGGACAACAATTAAGCACAAAAAGTGAACATACAGTAAGATTAAACAAGCGCGAGTTTGAGGGTGTGTTCACACTTGTCATGTTTGGTTGGATTAAAACAAACCCTAGTGCGATTGCTCTGTTAGCGCGGTTCATTTGAATAAGTGTGAACGCTGCAATCCAAACACTGGTGTGTACCAAACAAGTGGAACAAAAATATATGGAAATATACTGCAAAATATAATGCGATATATTACATAATACATTTCCATCATGGGTGTTTCCTCCAAGGAGGCAAGGGAGGCAGTGCCTCCTCAAAAAAATAGGATGAGAAAATAATCCATATTACATATAAAAAAACACAATATTACAAATTATGACATTAAAAGAGCGCAAGTACACGTATTTCTTAAGGATTTTCTTTCCTATTTCTTTCCACTCATAGGCTGCGTTCCACTCCAGTTTTAGACACACACTCGCGAACTCCTCTCGGGGGAATCCCTGCCGCCATTTTGAAGAGCGTTTCACTTCGTGAAGTGGACGATGGAAGTTTATATGGACAGACCCTCGCTCCCTCAATTTTGACTGAGGGAGCGAGTCTGCTTCATGTACACTTCAGGCAGCTCCATAACCCACAATGCAACACGATTATGACATCAGCGCATATCACGTTTAATTTACCCACCACAAACAACTGTAAGATATATTAATTATTTTTTTAAACATTTAAAACACACACATATATACATATAGAATGCTGTATTAAACAATTTTGAAAGGGGAAAAAATAAATAATAAATCAGCTGCATTGCTGATTCCAAGTGATCAAGGGTTTAGGACGTTCCAGTTCAGCCCATTGCAATGGTTCTGCCAGAAGTGGGCACTCGTGCAACGTAAGCAATGACGTACATCCGAGTCAACGAGACTGAGGGAAGTTAGCGAGGGAAGGGCATTTAAAACTAACTGGAACAGCCTGGAAACCAAGATAGAAAATCATCAGACCCTCGGCGTGCGGTCGGTTTTGTGGGGGGTAATTGAGAATGAATGGGGGAAAGTCATGTGAGAGGAGGCAATGTCTCCATCGTGCTATGATTGAATGTAATTGGTTATGATTGGTTATGATTGTTTACGTGCATGTTCAATCATTCCAAATGATGGCATGTGAATGGCGACTATTGAAACAGTAGTAAACAATCACCCAGTTAGATATCACCGCTTTATGTCATGTCAAAATCAAACTTGAAATGAACAGAAATCATGATGCTGCAGGGTTTTACTGTAATCAGCTTGGTGAAATTAAAAATAACATCTTCGTCTGTGACAGACGGTGTTTACAGAGCATGACTGATGATCCAAAATAAGTTGACAATTAAAAAGAAAAACATCAATACACAAACAAAATATTGTTTAAATTATTAATGCCTTTAGTTATTATTTTGGATTGAATGTAGAAATGCTTAAAACACTAACTTGATGAGATTGACTTGGTTTTGATAAATAGAACATTTATTACAATACATTGTGATAGATTTTATGTTGGTCTCAGCATTGAAGGAAAGTGGACAGAGGCTACTTTGTCCTCTGTTGAAGCTATCCTATGTTTTCACATATGGTTTTCTTTATGTACCGGAACCATTCCCATATAAGGAACAAGGCTCACTAGGATAGAATGGGAGACAGGGAATGGTCCCTTGCTTTTTGTATTACAAAGCATAGGAGAAGGTCTTTGGAATAGCAGGAACTCCTGGATAGCTGACCGGAGATACCTATTTAGACTTGTTTTTCTATATGTATCACATTCTATACCATGAGCTATATGAGATTCTCTCTCTCATTGCTAAACTATACTACACCCCTTGTACTCTTTCTATATTTCTCTCTTTTCTATCAATAAAATGAGATTATATTCTCCCTCAGTGCTGAGTGATTGCTCATTCAATTGCCAATTAAGAGGTCTGGGATGAGGCACGAATTAGGAGCAAAAACCTAACACACTGTTAATGTAAATTACAAAATAGAATTGTATTTGGTTTCTTTTTTTTTAATGTAATGTAAAGTAATGTTCATTTAACAAGGAAGATGTATCACCTAAGAGTAATGCACAGAATTTCCATTTTGACTATTATTCCTCGTCTGGTATCGTTTACGCCCTTTGAAGCTGCACTGAAACTGTAATTTTGTAAAACTGTAAATCACGTCATACAGAGCGAGAGAGCCGTGTTTTATGTGTGGTTTCGCTTCAGTAACTACAGCAGGGCGTAGTTTGCGGGGGGGATGGGGGGGAGGTAACCCCCCCATATTCAAATCCATCAGTTCAACCCCCCCAATATTTCAACATGAAATCACAGTAGATCTATACTAACTATGTATAATTCATTTATTTGTAACAATAATTTTGTTTCTAATCGACTATGAGTTTGTCATAATAACATTAGTCAAAAAAGTACCCCCCTTCCATTGAAACCGATGGTAACGCCCAACCAATGCGCGTCGCATTTTCACCAAAACAACGCGCGTGGAGCTCTAATGTTTGAATGGAGAGCACGGGTAGCACCAAAAAATGAAGAGAACCGTTTCCCAGCCGACTATATTAAACTTCTGTTCAAAAGGACGTTAAAAAGAATAAAGCATGTACTGAGAAGGAGGTATGAAAACATTGTAATACTAGGTACACTCCACATATTTAGCTAGCTAATCTCCATTGCAATTTAGCCATAACTATCAGTGTAAACTGTAACCAGTTTACTAAAACAGCCATCTATTTGTTACTTCATTTTCAATAGTGTCTTATCAATGACAAATATTCACATCGGTGGTTTTCTTTCCTTCCTTAATTAATCGACTTTGAACGGGGTGGGGGCCTGTGAATACCGATAGCCTCACTCTCATTAAAACGTCGAATCTCTGCCACCCTACTGGCGGTTTCAATATTTAACAATTTCTTTCTTTTTAGAATCACTCCGTTATGTTAGAATGATGATGGTTATAGATAAATTCCATAAAGTTATGATAGATAGATAGATAGATAGATATAGATAAAGAAGAAATAAATTATCCAATAACGCTACACATAAAACAGATTTTTTTTTTTATAAAAAAAATAATAACAGGCAGCATACCAACGCTCAACCCCCCCAATGTTGAAACCAAATCTACGCCCTTGACTTACAGCAACAGTGATGTGAGCTGTGTGTCATCAAGGTGTTAGATAAAGTCACTGTTCTCCACCAGAGCGGTTCCCGTCAGTTTTGTGTTTCTTTTCAAATGCCGTGTCTGAGCTAGACGTCGCAAAGGACGTGACCTCGTGTGCAGCGGTTAAAGACTCCAGCTAGCGGTGTTTTCAGGCTGCTGTTGGTTAGTGGATGAACTCGCGATTCAGTTAGTCTCTTGTCATGTGAAAAGTGATACTTTTCAGTTTTATGGATGTCGCCATCTTTAATATTACACTCTAAAAACTAATTCAGGGGACCTTTAGTCATTACTTAAATATATATATTGTTGTGAATAAAAAACAAGTTCTGATGTGTTAGACTTTTTACTTGTAATTGTTATTTTATTGAGCTTGGATGACACAAATATTGCCTATTGATTTCGATATACTATCATGACTTGTCCTAGTTTAAACATTTTCAGTTAATCAAAAAATTTATTAAATTTTAAGTTCGTTATGGAAAATACAATATGATGACGTGTAAACGTGTTTCATTGTTTTTTGAGTTGTATGAACACTTCTTTTAACTGGGCTGGGATTCCCATCATGCTTTGCCCATGGCAATTCAAGGGAGAGTAAATGCTAAATTAAGTGTTATATTGTTTTTTGCACAAGATTAATGGTAGAAATTAGCAGTATAGTGTGTTGTTTGCTAATTTAGAAGAGTTAAGTGTTAATGTGGTTTTTTGGAGAGTTACCATCATGGTGACAAGCGCTGCTTGGTAAGATCATGTTACTTAGAAATGCCATTTTATTGTTCCCAAAAAGTGTCTTCACCTTACTTAAAACATATGTTGGATCAATTTAATAGTTGCATCATATTGACGATTATTATGTTCAGTTACTTAGAAATGAGTTTTTATTGTGGCAAAAAAAAACGTCTTCACCTTACTTAAAACATATGTTGGATCAACTCAAATATTGCTTGGATTAATGTAATTCTCCCAATTGGCTTAGTTAAAAATTCTAGTGGAAAACGTTAACATATTTTTTTTGTTGAACCAATTTTTATTTTTTAGAGTGTACATTGATCACTGTCGTTATGGTTACTAGTAAGCGAATACAGGCTTGACACTCGCTGCACGTTCATACAGGCAGTGTTACAACGCTACTGAAAGTTGCTATGTGAACGAGACATTTCGAGACTCACACCTGTAAGTAGATGTGGTTGTCAATCCCAAAAACTGACAGTGTGAACGTGGCCTATATATTGCTCGCATATGTGCGACTGTTCTGCAGCAGCCTTTTATTTGGACATTTTCATAGAGCAAAAATGTACGGGGCGCACTGCTGCCAGATATTTTTACACTCATTTATTTCACAATAACAGATGAGATGTTGTTAAAAACATATTTTCTCATAATAACAAGATGTCATTTAAACTGTTGTATTTATTGTCTTGTAAACGAGATGTTGTCGTTAAAACTATATGCTTTTCCCATTATATCAACATTTATATTTAAAACAACATTTTGTACGTGATGTGACATGATAAGAGGAAGCTTTAAAAAATATGTGACCTGTGCTGGCAAAATGAGTCGGAATGCGCACAGTTTAATTTCAAGCTAAAGGCAAAAAATATCAATTTTGGTCGAATTTGAGGTTTTTACAAAAATGTGTTCATTAAGCCCTCATCTAGCACAAGTTTGAAGTTTAAAAGCATGGTATTCCAAAATTCTTCATGGCAAATTGCTATAAAATTATTTTATAATTTAATAGTTATTTGAGTTAAGTGCATATTGTAAATAGGTATTATTAAATTATTTTATTTAGTGCATTTGTATTATTATTTATTTATTTATTTATTTTTTATATAGTTCTACAATAAAAGCATGTTAACATAGGTAATGTTGTTTCATCTTCATACATTTTTGGGGGGAGGGGTTGGTGATGGAGATCCGCCACTGACTCCAGTGAAATCTCGGACTTAAGGCTTGTTTTTGTTTTTGTAAAGTTAGTGACATGCTTGATAATGTCAGCTCACACATCATCACAAAGCAACAATTATGATATTAGATTATACAAATAATCACACACACTTAGCTGCAGAAATATGTTGAAAGAATCCTCTGCGGATCTGTTGGATCTAATCAGTGGCACTGTTGTCCTGGTCTGGTGGGACCATTTCCACTCGTTCCTCTCGCCGTTCGTTTTGGTCTTCTATGTTCCTGGGTCGACGTTGGCATGTCTTGATAATAATCAGAGCCAGAACCAACACAACCACCAGAACCACCAGAACCACCAGAACCACCAAACATTCTTTACATTTCAAAAAACAATTCTCAAAAGCTGGAAGGAGTGAAAGTGGGAAAAGAACAACAACAAAAAAAGTCATCACTAAAATCATCACTTAAAGAATTTTCAAAGCTCTCAATGTCTTATGTTTCACTTACTGTGTTCTTCAGTGTCATTAGTTTTGTGACCACCTGTGCCGTTCAGTTTTTCCATAAAGCCTGTACTAGATTCTGTATATGATATTGAAAGGTTAGTATTAATTTGTTGTTCAAATTATAGTGAATAATCCTCAGCTGCTACACATCCACTGATCTTCTCTCACCTGTGACTGTCACTGTGATCGATCTTTTATCATTAGAGTCCAGAACTCTGTATGTTCCAGCATCAGTGGCAATAAAAGATTTAATGATCAGGTTTTCTTTACTCCTGGTCAGTCGATCACTGCTGACCCCGTGACCTCTCGTCCACACCTCTGTCCACTCTCCACTGGAGTTTTTCTCCACTTTATGAGCATTTGACCACAGAACATCCAACGTTAGATTCTCGCCTGTTTTAACAGAAATATCATCTGAGGAGAAACATAAAGACATTCATCATTATTATAATGAAGTCAATCAATCAAGATCATAAGCACATATTTAGGATTTGAGGACCAAATATTGATGGCACATATTGATGGTTTGATCAGTTTTGACTGTACCGTGGATATGAAGTTGGTACTCCCTGATTGGGTAAAGCGTTTGATTCTGTTTGTAGACTCTCAGAAAGTATTTTCCAGCATCACTGAAGATCAGATTCTTGATGATGACGTCACATGATCCTCCATTAAACAATCGACCACTGCATTTTTCAGTCTCACAAACATGGATGATTTTACTGGACTTCTCATTCAGTAAATCAATATGCAAAGTCTCCTTGTCCTCAAATTCACAATTTTAGAGTGACGTTGCCTCCCTTTTTCCCTGACACAGATTTAGTGTCAGTTCCTGCAAATACAATATTCATTCAATACAAAGTATTAATACTTAAAAATCCATGTGTTTCTGTTTATTCTCTGTGATCAATGTCATCGATACATATTCTATTTATTTAGTCAAAGGATTTTCTTTTGCTCAAAACATTTCATCACACATCCAAGTGGAGTTTTTCTATTCAACCCATTAAAATTAGTTGTTCAGTGATGTTAATTAATATTTTTGACTTGAATAAGACCAGATAATTAAGTTGGCTTGAAAAAGCCAACAGATTGTTTATGCTTTTTTCTGAGACTAAAAATTTCTAACACTAACTCCTCCTAGAGCTTTAACTCTACAAACTCCAAATCGGATCAGACTTCAAACTGTTCTGACTTAGTGTGCTATATCTTTTCTAAGTGCCCGACTTACGTTTTCCTAAAATGACTGTTAAGCTCAGAAAACCCATTGACTTTCATTGACGGAATGTTCAAATGAGCCAAGACTTTCAAATTCCAACTGTCAAAATTCAAATTTAATCTACGGAAGCCCATTAGACTCAAAACCTCAATTAGACTCAATTAAACTGCCATTCTATGTACTATTTCTAATTCCATTTAAACTCATTCAAACTCTATCTATCTATCTATTATCTATCTATCTATCATCTCAATCTAAACTATCTATCTATCTAATCTAATCTACTATCTATCATCAAACTCATCTCTATCTATCTATCTAAACTCATCAAATCATCTATCTATCCACTATCTATCTATCTATCTATCTATCTATTATCTAAACTCATTCAAACCATCATCTATCTATCTATCTGTCTGTCTATCTATCTATCTAAACTCAAACTCATCTATCCATCCATCTATCTATCTCCATCTATATATCTATCTGTCTGTCTATCTATCTTCTATCTATCTATCTAACTCAAACTCTCTATCCATCCATCTATCTATCATCCATCTATCTATCAAACTAAATCAATCTATCTATCTATCTATCTATCTATCTATCTATCTATCAAACACCCTAGCAACCTCCACGAGTACCCTAGCAACCGCATAGCAATCACCTTAGCAACCACCACATTACCCTAGAATAACCCATGCAACACCCTAGCAACCACCCGAGTACCCTAGCAACCACATAGCAACAGCAACCAAGAGTACCCTAGCACAGCATAGCAATGCCTAGCAACCACCCCGAGTCCCTAGCAACCACATAGCACACCATAGCACTACCCATTACCCTAGCAACCACATAGCAACACCTTAGCAACCCCACGTTTACCTAGCAACCGCATAGCAACACCTTAGCAACCACCCCGAGTAACCACTAACCTAGCAATCTAAACTCATTCAAAATCACAAACTCTATCTATCTATCTATCTATCTATCTATATATATATCTATCTATCTAAACTACTAAACTAAAACTTTCAAACTAAAAACTTTCAAACTGAAAACTTTTAAAACTACTTTAAACTTTCTGGACCAGCTTTTTCAAGCCAACTTAAAGTTTGTCTCGACAAACTTTTTTATCTAGTTTAGATGTTATCATTTTTAGGTTACCACTTTTTGATGTAAATATTTAGGTTATTGGTTTGAGGCTTGAGCAATTTTGCCATTGCACTTTTCAACTAGACAATCAACCTCAGGTTACTTTAGTAAATAAGTGCACTATGTTATAGTGGATAAAAGTGTATGCTACAGTACATGAAATAAAAACATCTCACTATTGCACAACTGAAGAGAAAACAAAAGCAGCCAATGAGGCGTCAATGGGTGCCCCTCTGTAACGAAGCTGGACTCAGGCAGGGATCCATTTGCGAGCTTTATTAAAGTGAGCGTGGTCGTACAGGCAGGGTCAAAACAGGAACAAACAGGAACAGCAAGGGACAGGCAGAATCATGGTCAGAATACGGGCAGTAGATCAGGACAGGCAGATATCACTCACAAAACAGAATACCAGGCAAGGGTCAAAGGCAGGCAGCAACGGGTCGATAACGGGTAACAGGCAGGAAAGGGAACAGACAGGCAGGATAATAATGCTCAGAATTGCAACACTCGCAATGAGGTATGGTGAATGAGAGTCTTTTATAGTCTGGTTAATGTGCTGTAGCTGTAGCCAGGAAGTGACAGGAATCGTGATACCCTCAATACTCAAATTGATGCTTCCTCCATCCTCCATCCTTTAGCCTGTGGCCCAGTGTCAGCAGTATAGTTGAGGCATGAATGAAACTAAGCCTGAATCTATTCACAATGAGTTTATGTTTAATGAAAACAAACCCAAATAACACTTCTCAGAATCTCAAGATACAAAAACATGGCCAACAGAATGGCCACTATGTAATGATGAGGTTAGACAAAGAAAATAACAAACACAGCTCTATGCATACACAGGGTAATCACTGAAAGGGAACAAGAAATGGGTGCAGAGAATCAACCAATCAATGAATAACCACTGAAACAAAGCAAACACAGGAGACACATTAGAAAACAATACAAAACCAACTCAAAGTCCAATCAAGCAAAGCTCAAACACAGGAACCAATCCATGTTAGCCTCCTTGAAGGCTCTCAATTCTCTAATTCACTATTTGCATGATTACTTACTGGTTTCAATAATCCAGCTCGGGCATACTCGCTGCCTTCAAGATCTGCCTCGGGTCAACATTTTAAACGATTCTCATTTTGTAGAACCGATATCTGTTCTTAAATCCCGAGAAGTAAACTTTTACCTATTCTGTTTTCAGTTGATGAATGAACAAAACCAAATTCCCTTTAAATATATTATATTTCAGTCTCTGAAAAAATTCTGCCTCCCATCTAATATACCGCAATAAGCTTTGTGGCTTTGTTACTTTTGATATGAACAAGTCTCAGCTTTTGCAAAATATCTCATTTTATCATGAAATTTAAACAATAATAGGCCTACCATTAGTGCTGTATAATGTGGAGTGAGAGATCACTGTTGTTCAATCGAAGTGGCTGCGCAGAGCACATGTGAACTGATCATTCATACTGTCACATTAATAATCTCATTCATACAGTAACATTAATAATCATCCATGAACATGATTTCTGCCTGAGTCCCAATTCTTTTCCACCAGCTGTGAGCTTACGATGATACCTCCCATGATTCCGCACTCAAACTCTTTGTGTCATCAAGCTACGCCTTTGTTTTAAATAGGCAACCTCTTGTAGCGAAAATCTACATATTGCAGCTTTAAAAAGGCTGAAATTTTTCATGCATCTGATGTTCATTAAAGGAACACTCCACTTTTTTTGAAAATAGGCTCATTTTCCAACTCCCTAGAGTTAAACAGTTGAGTTTTACCATTTTTGAATCCATTCAGCCGATCTCCGAGTCTGGCGGTACCACTTTTAGCAAAGCTTAGCATAATTCATTGAATCTGATTAGACCATTAGCATCTTGCTCAAAAATGACCAAAGATTTCAGCTATTTTTCCTATTAAAACTCTTCTGTAGTTAAATCATGTACTAAGACCGACGGAATGAGTAAAGTTCCTAGCCATATCGACCAGGAAGATCACAACTTTTCATTTCACACGCCGGTCCAGATTCAATGAACTATGCTAAGCTATGCTAAAAGTGGTAGCGCCAGACCCGGAGATTGGCTGAATGGATTAGAAAACGGTAAAACTCAACTGTTAACTCTAGGGGAGTTGGAAAATGAGCCTTTTTTCAAAAAAAGTGGAGTGTTCCTTTAAAGCTGTAAACTCTCTGTCTGGCTGGACAATGAACTAGCAATAAAGAAAGAACAAAAGATACTGGGAAGATAGGCAATCCCATTTTATAGGTGAACCAATGTCAAATAACAGTATAGACTTATGAGTAGAGTATAATGTCTTAAGAAAGACAAACAAAGGAGCTCTTCGTTCAAATCTTTAATGCAGAACAACAATAACAACAGGCTAACTGCAGCACTCCTGTTTCCTCATACGGCATTTCCTGAACGTATCACAGCTTTTAAACAGGAAGACTAAAATATCTTGTGTAGAAATGGATGATCATTTTATGTATGATCCATTTCTTTTATTGTTGGTCAAACTGGTGGACGAATTGAATTTTGCTTTTTAATTTATTTTGCTTAAGCAACAGTGCTCAGTTGCTGTTCTCACAACACTGAAATTTAAATTTCTTTTTCATCTCTTTTGATCAATAATATTCCAATGTGCAAATAAGATTTCCTTGATTCCTCCATCCTCAATTTCTTTCCTTGCATCATACTGAGTTGAGCTGAGATGCAAGGAAAGAACAAGGGAAAGAAAACCAGATGCACAAATAAGAAATGAGAAGCTGCCTTATTGTATATGTCTGTGGCCCCAACTGAATAACTCTATACCTGGAACTGAAAAATGAAAAAAGAGTAACAATTTGTAAACAAAATATATACTGACCGCTATGATAGACCAAGCAAAACAGCAGCAGCAGAAGATTCAACCATCTGAACCTGATGAGAAACCAGAAGAGCTGGATTATGTGACAGATACACACATAACAAACACACATCTATACAGCGGAAACTGCTTTGCTGAAGGAAAAATACTACACAATACAGCTGACTCTAAACATTCACTTTTTTATTTTTATTTACAGATTTAACACACGTGAATCTTGAACATGATAAAAATGTCCATAAAAATCCACATGTAAGATCATCAAACTACAATCTTAATCTTTGGATTTAAAATTGATTCCAGTGTAATCCTCAGACTCAAAATGATCTGTCAAACCAAAACGACCAAATGGACACAACAGAAATTATCCTAAATTATTTTTCCTGCTTCCAAACAATCCTCTCATCTGAGTAATCAATGTCGAACAATCTAGTAATTATATTAATAACCCCAGAAAGAGATGAATGAATGAATGAATGAATGAATAACATAATCATTGTGTAATCATTGTTGTCGTAATCACACGGCTGGAAACATTCAACACAAAGATGGTGATTCATTTCCTTATCATTAGTTTTCCACAAACAAACAAAAATATTGGTACACAAAAACACACTGGATTTATATTTAAAAACATGAAAACTTACATGATAAAAGTTCTGAATGAGTCAATATGTTCTGCTGTCAAAACTTTGAACCTGCAGCACGCTTAGTGAGAATTCAAAATCAAAACTAAAAGTATATTCCACCACAGGTGAGAGTTCAGTATGGAAGTATGGAGCCTCCCACAGGAGGAGTCTGATTGGTTTTTATTGTCCTCTTCTGTTTTTTTTTTTTTTTTTCAAAGCAGATTGACCTGTCAGAAGATTTACATTATATTACATGGTGTTCAGACATAATTTTATGAATTTTTCATGTAATCATTGCATATAAAATGCTTCTAATTTGAAGGAATGCCAGCTCCATGATTACTGTATGTGATATGATGGGTGTCTGATCTCAGATCAGCTGTTAGAACAAGTCTAATGACTGATCTAATCACAATGCAGTGAAATATCATTCTTTAAAACATGTCAGTATTTAAATCTTGTCACCAGACCACAATTCAGAGACACTAAAACACAAAGTGTTTTCACTGCCTTTCCAGAGCAAAATAAATCATTGAAAAACAGTGCCTATATCATTTCAATTGTTGCATCCCCACTTAGATTTATTGAAATAAACCACTGTGCAAAGATGTATTATAAATCCTCATGATTTAGTTTATACTGGATGTGGTCTACATTAGTTTGCATAAATACTTGGTAACAAAACAGGGTGTTAAATTTTAAAAGGGATAGTTCACCCAAAAATGATTTTCTCACCCTCAAGTCATCCTAGGTGTATATGACTATCTTCTTTCAGATGAACACAATCAGAGAAATATTTAGAAATATCCTTAGTCCTCAAAGGTTTATAATGGTAGTGAATGGCTGCCCAGATTTTGAAGACAACACAAATGCATCCATCCATAAAAAACTACACCATGACATACTGCGCTGTCCTACGCTATAACAAGTTAAAGCTTTTTGGACGTACATCGAATGTGTATGGCTGTAACACCAGAATCTCGTTATTTTACTTTCTAAAGTTTTAAATAAGGATACTTGTCTTACACAAATGCATCGATTTGCTTTAGAAGGCCTTTATTAACCCACTGGAGTCGTATGGATTCATTTTTTGCTTTTTTGATGCTTTTTTTTTTTTTTTTTGTCTTCAAAATCGGGGCTGCCATTCACAAGCATTATAAACCTTGGAGGACTAAGGTTGTTTTTAAATATTTCTCCGAATGTGTTTGTCTGAAAGAAAATAGTCATATACACCTAGGATAGCTTGAGGGTGAGTAAATCGTGGGATAATGTTCATTTTTGGATGAGTTAACCCTTTAACTCCATGAACAGCTTCTGGGAGATGCTTTTGATTAATTAATAATTTTGGCCATATTTCATATATTACACATTACAAAAATACAAATCATGCCTCTTCCTGGTTTACAAGTCATAACTCAAGTTAAAAAAAAGTGTATATAACTTTACACTGTTCTTTTATTATCAATCTCATGTTAACACATTTAGGCCTGTTTTTTTCAGACGTCAAATTTTGGTTGAAAGTGAAAACCCAACCTTTGTTTGACGCCAAGCCTAACTCTGAAAACAGCATTTCCAGCTTCACTTATTATAAACCAGATTTACTTTATTTCTGTCATTCGTCTACAGACAGAAGTATTGAAATAACAGAGCTTTTGGTGGTTAGAATAATAGTTTGGTTTGAGGGTATATATATATATATATATATATATATATATATATATATATATATATATACATCATGTAGTGGTTAGTGGTGGGCAGATTCGGGACGTGCACAGGGGGTTGCTCAGGTTGCCCGGGCAACTGCCCATATGCCCTTCTCGACTCACGTTGCCCTCCGAGGTGAAAAAATAAATAAAAAATCGTACAATGGATGCCGAATTTCACGTTGGCCTAGATAAAAAAAAAAAAAATCGCAAAGCCTCATTCACTTCAAATATTCGCACCCGTCTGAAAGTGAAAGTCAGTAGGGAAGGGCAAAATCTGTTTACGTGGGCTGCAGCGCTGCACGCGACCGGACTGAGCTGAGCGGCATGAGCGCACTAGAAGGAGATTGTCGCGGTTGTTGGGTGAGACGACTTAACGTTGTCGGGAGGTGTAAGGTTTAAAACGTTAACGAACGAGCGAAAAAAACGAAAACTAGGTGGGAAAAAACATCGTCGTTAACTGAAATAAAAATAAAAACGAGTCATTACAAAAAAACGATAACTAACCAAAACTGTAATGTGTGTTTGGCAAAAGTAACTAAAATAAAATAAAATTATAGATTAAATGTCCTTAGTTTTCGTCTTTGTCAATGTCTTTCATAGAGCAAACGTTCAGCTGCATTTCATTTCCCTGCGTCTCTCACTCATGCGTCTCTCTCACATACTCGCGCGCACACAGCCCCTCCCTTCCGTGCACACCGCGCCTCCATGAGAACGAGTGTTGGAAGCAAGTTCGCGAAAGGTTGTTGTCTCGTGAAAACCTTTACAAAATCTCACATTAAAAAGTGGTATAAAAATATTTTTAATTCTGAATATAATTTTGTCAGTGTGTTAATGTCGACCGAGAAGCGATTGCTACTTTAGAAAGTTAACTAGACGCAAGTTTGAGGTAAAATGCACTTGGGTTGTTGACGTCAAAACACTATTTAAGCTGTGATTGAAGTACGGAATAATTGACGACGGGCCGTTGAATTATTAGAAAAATAATGCACACCTGAGGTGGTGATTCGGTCACGACTCGAAGCGGAGTCAATTATTCCGCTTATACCACGGTTACCACACCTCAAGACATCGAGGGGGGTTGGTAGGGGAGTGCCCTTTTTTTAGGTCAGAGCAACTGCCCCTCAAAATTCCTGTGCACGTCCCTGGGCAGATTGAGGCTTCGTGAAACACTGAAGCAGCTGAAGCAAATGTGCCGTGATGTGTCGAGGCTCCACAACAATCTGACACCTGTCTCCACGGTGACCCCTAGTGGTCAGAACGGTGTAAATGCAACAAAACCCAAACTATACATGCATAAAAAAACACCTTTTACAAATCTATTGCAAAAGTAAAATCTGTCAAATGCAATTAACTAATCTAATAAGATTAATATAGTGTCTGTAGGTGTTCTTTTATCAATTTTCAGGGCTTGTTTTGTTTGTTCTATGGTTCAAGCTAAACAGGCCAATAAGAGATTAATAACTATCATTATTCATTTTTTATTATACTAATGTCTAATTAAAATATCTACAAATGTATACAACTGATCAGAGATCAGGTAAAACCCATAGACACTTCAATTGTTCTCAGTGAATCCGATTGATTCATGGGTTCACAGAGATCATCGCCCTCTACCGGTGAACCATTGAAATGTCATACTGTTTCGAAAAAGTCCATCAAACACTGTGGCTTCTCATCATGGCTGTTTGTTTCCAAATACAGCTCTGCATGATGTTTAGAGCAGCTGAACACGAACTCTGATCATTTTAGTCTGATCTCATCAGTTTGAGCAGCAGATTTTTGACTGTCTGAATCTGCTTCACAAAGAGGCTTTTTTTTTGTAAATGCAGCAGACATACTCTATTTAAACATCCTATTCATATTTCATCAGATATATATTTTTAAAAAAATCTTTGAATCTAAACATATTAAAAAAAATGTAAAAATATTTAATTCATACAAAAATACATACCATAAAAACAATACCACAGAAATGTTTCTTACAAAAGTTCAATTTATTTTGTTTAGTTTTTTCACAATACATATTCTTTCTAAACAGTTTTACAAAGAATAGTCTAAATCCTCTATATTAGCAGACAAAAACAACAGTGGCAAAGGAAAATCCCTCTATAGTAAAGACACTTTAGATGAAGCTAACATGCAATGTCAAAAATAAACATTCATATTAAATGTATGAAATATACATATTATATGTATATATGTGTATATATTTTTTCTGACTTTGATATACAATGAATCTTATTTCTCATATTTTTTTAAAGAAACAATAGCTGATAGAAGCAATAGAAGCAATAATTCCTATCATGACCACTGTAATCAATCAATCAATCAATCAATCTTTATTAAAGACTAAAGGTCCAAATTTAAAAAGAAAATAAAAATAAAAAAGAAGAAGAAGAAGAAGAAAAGAGACAATAGGACAACATATACGGCCCACAGCATCTACCACACACAAAGATTTTCAAAATACAGCAATAATGTCTCCACAGCTTTGACTGATACCGTGATACCAGGACTCAGGCTCATATTGGGGGTACGTCCAGCTGGTGCAACCGGCCACTGGTGTAGAAGTGAAATAATCCTCTGCAGATATGTTGGCTCTGAAGGTATATTACAAGTGACCATTGTTACATTTTTGGGCTCCTGTACAGCCTAACAATTTACATGAACTGAATTATAGAAGTAGATAATGTGTTATGTGCAAGTTTAAAGAGATGCGTTTTTAGTCTAGATTTAAACTGACAGAGTGTGTCTGCTTCCCGAACAATGCTAGGAAGATTGTTCCAGAGTTTAGGTGCCAAATAGGAGAAGGATCTACCGCCTGCAGTTGATTTTGATATTCTAGGTATTATCAGCTGGCCTGAATTCTGAGATCGCAATAAACTTGAAGGACTATAATGCTTTAAGAGCTCACTCAGGTACTAGGGAGTTAAACCATTTAGTGCTTTGTAAGTAATTAGCAAGATTTTAAAATCTATACGATGTTTAACAGGAAGCCAATGCAGTGATGACAGAACTGGGCTAATATGGTCATACTTCTAGTCTAGTAAGAATCTAGCTGCTGCATTTTGTACGAGCTGTAGTTTATTTATCAAGCGAGCAGAACAACCACCAGTAGAGCAGTGATTCTCAACCAGTGGGCCTTGGAGCGCCATCTAGTGGGCCGCGTAATAATTTATTTTTTTTTAATTGACAAATCTTGATATTTTCTAATTATCTAATTATTCTTATGAATTTATGTGTCCAAAAACACATATTCTGTGACAGTCAAGTCAAGATGCATTATCTAAAAGGTAATTTATTTTTAAATATCGCAACACCAATCCGTCGCAATGTCAAATTGAACATCTGTTCGATCAAATGCCGTAACATTATGTTACTATAAAATGGATCATTTTCTGAAAATAAATACAGATTTCCCCTCTTCTGGTTTATGTATCCCTGCCTCTGCTGAATTATTTTTATCCTCGGTGGGGATAAAAAAAATCCCCCCTGTGTTATGCTAGGCCTACTCCACAAACCACCAACAGAGCATATAAAATACCAAAAATAAAAATCTTTTTTTTTTTAAACATCGCAGAGTAAAACACTTATATAGAACTGTCTCTTTACGACCACAACAAACGGGACACTTTTCAGACGCGCATTCCGAGTTCGCCTCAAACGAACGCGGAAAAGGTGTTGGGTGACTCCATATTGAACTTGTGATCGTTATGACCTCTCTTCGATCACAAGTAGCTAGCTCAGTTAGTGCGGCTTAAATGGGAAATGTGCACCTGCTCTGATATTCTTACGGACATTTCTTACGAAGCTCAAAAATATCCTAATTTGTGTTCTGAAGATGAACAAAGTTCTTATGGGTGTGGAATGACATGTGTGGCTGTAGTAGCAAGCACGATGCAGACGATGACGATAACAACAATACTTTAATTAAACATAGGAGTTTCCAACAGGATATGGACAGCATTCATACATATAGACATCAACGAGAACGGACAAGGAGTGAAGGCAAACACAGGGTATAAATACATGTGACTAACAAGGGAACTAAAGGTGATGGAATAATTAACAAGACACAGGTGGATCAAATGAACTAATCAGACAGACTGGGGAAAAACTAGGTCACAGGACACAGTACATGTAACAGAGGGTGAGTAATTAATGACAGAATTTTCATTTTTGGGTGAACTAACCCTCTCACTGCTTAATATTTTGTAATCTCTCAGTGACTCCTGTTTTATACTTACTATATTTTTCATCAGGTTTGTCTTCATCTGTATCCAGTTTTCCCTTTGATCCTGTACTAGATTCTATAAATGATATTGACTGGTTACTCACACAGTTTAGCATCAATTTTCTGTTCAAATCATGATGTAACCTCATCTATCCACTTTAAAAAATAATATTTCTGATCATCCACTGATCTTCTCTCACCTGTGACTGTGACTGTGATCCAGATTTGTCCTTCAGAGTCCAGAACTCTGTATGTTCCAGTGTCCATGGATGTAAACTCATTAATGGTCAGAGTCCCATCAGTGTCAAGCAGTCGATCACTGCTGACCCCGTGACCTCTCGTCCACACCTCTGTCCACTCTGTGCTTCTTCTGCTCTGATGCTCCACTTTATCAGCATTGATCAACAGATCATCCATCTTCAGCTGCTCTCCTGTTTCCACAGAAATCTCATCTGAGGAGAAACAGAAAGACATTCATCCTCAATCATTATTATAATGATGACAATCAATCAAGCCCATGAGCACATATTAAAAATTAAAGGATCAGCCATTGAAAAGCCTCTATTGGAATCATTTAATCTGAATATTGTATGGGATGTGTGACATTTAATGTTTTGCTCATACCATGAATTTGAACATGGTATATCAGCTTTCTCTGACCATCACTGCTATAGACTCTCAGAGTGTATTTCCCAGCATCACTCAGTCTCAGATCCTTGATGATGACGTCACATGATCCTGTTTTAAACAATCTGTCATTTTCACTGTCACATTCTTCATTCTCACAGACAGGGATGAATCAATATGAGAAATCTCTCCGCCTCTAACTGACATGGCAGGGTGACGCCAAGGTCAAAAAAATATAATTTATTAGAATAGATTAAATGTATATATAATTAAGGTAATAAGGAGCCACCAATATTACCTGTGACAAATTTTAACAAGGAACTGAAAATCAAAAATTGTTACAATTTAGCAACAAAGATACTGACCTCTAGGATATGCAAAGCAAACAGCAGCAGCAGATTCAAGCATCTGAACCTGATGAGAACAGAGGAGCTGGATTATGTCACAGATACAGGATAATATTCACAAACACATTAAAGGTGCCCAAGAATGCTTTTTCACAAGATGTAATATAAGTCTAAGGTGTCTCCTGAATGTGTCTGTGAAGTTTCAGCTCAAAATACCCCATACATTTTTTTAAATAAATTTTTTTAACTGCCTATTTTGGGGCATCATTAACAATGCACTGATTTACACTCGGTGCCGCCCCCTTAAATCGCATGCTCCCTGCCACACGAGCTCTCAACTATATTACAGCGCATTTACAAAGTTCACACAGCTAATATAACCCTCAAATGGATCTTTACAAGATGTTCGTCATTCATGCTGCATGCATGCTTCGAATTATGTGAGTAAAGTATTTATTTGGATGTTAACGTATTTTTTTTTTTTTTGAGGCTGTGCTCTGTGGCTAACGGCTAATGCTACACTGTTGAGAGATTTATAAGAATGAAGTTGTGTGTTTATGAATTATACAGACTGCAAGTGTTTAAAAATGAAAATAGTGACGGCTCTTGTCTCCGTGAATACAGTAAGAAACGATGGTAACTTTAACCACATTTAACAGTACATTAGCAACATGCTAACGAAACATTTAGAAAGACAATTTACAAATATCACTAAAAATATCATGTTATCATGGATCATGTCAGTTATTATTGCTCCATCTGCCATTTTTCGCTATTGTTCTTGTGCTTACCTAGTCTGATGATTCAGCTGTGCACAGATCCAGACGTTAATACTGGCTGCCCTTGTCTAATGCCTTTTATAATTTTGGGAACATCATGGGCTGGCATTATGCAAATATTGGGTCGTAATATTAATGATCCCGACTGTTATGTAACAGTCGGTGTTAGTTGAGATTCGCCTGTTCTTCGGAGGTCTTTTAAACAAATGAGATTTATATAAAAGGAGGAAACAATGGAGTTTGAGACTCACTGTATGTCATTTCCATGTACTGAACTCTTGTTATTTGACTATGCCAAGATAAATTCAAATCTAGGGCACCTTTAATACAAGATAAACACTTTCCTGAGGTGGATCATGTTAATCAATAAATGATGACCATTTAGTCAATATCTATGTGGAAGACACAATAACATCAATAATGTGAATGATTAAGAATTCCAGTGTAATACTGAACATTATTAGTCAAAATTTAAAACACAAACAACAGCCTTTAGAAATTAATTAACAAACTAATAATTATATTAATAACTCTACTAATAAAAACCATCATAGTAATCACAGTAATGGATTCAGGATAAACATGTCGACTTATTTCTGCATCACTAGCAGGTTAATTTTCCAAAAACAGAAACACAAATATTGGTGTAACAACAAAAACAAGCTGGATTTATATTTAAAAATACAAAAAACTTACATGGTAAATCTTCTGCAAGAGTCTGGCTTCAAAACTTAATAAATTACTGCATTTCACGATAGGTGAGAGTAAAGTGAGAAATGACCCGCAAATGACGCACTTCCTCAAATTGGAGCCTTTTTTTTTAACTGTAGCCTTGAGGTGAGTGATCATTATTGTCCTCTACACTAGAGGGCGATGATCACAGTGAACCCATGAACCCATGTGGTTTTTTGTGACACATTTGTGTAATTAAAAGAAGATTTTTAGTTAATATTTTATTGGTCTGATTACCCAAGCTATTCATTAAACAAGCCCTACAATTTAATAAACTAACACATATTATACAGACACTTCATATTTAATGGTATTAGATGATTTGTTAATTGCATTTAATTGATTTCAATTTAAATAAAACATTTGGTTGGTAAAAGGTGCTTTTATCTATATATTGTTTTAATGCATGGTTTGGCTGAGTTTTTGCAGCATTTAAACAGTTTGTGTGGCATGTGGCATTTCGAGCGATTGGAAGTAGTTTAGAAAAGCTTTGTTTCTTCCATCACCACAGTTTTTTTATTCGCTTTGGTACTATTTTCTCAAGGTGTTTATTTTCAAAACTCCAAATGCACACTTGTAACACAGCTAGTCATTCTTTCTAAACCTGATCTCGTTTTCATTCTAGATCACATAATCACTGTTTAAAAACACAAGATCATTGTGATATGTAATGAGAACATTTGGTTTAATCACCGAAAGTTCATTCAATAGCAAATAATTCAAGATACATGTTTCAAATCACCCTTGTGTCTGAAATAATTACAGTAACACAGGCTACAGATGCCATATTAGAAAATACACTTACATTGCCTACAGTATCTCACAGAAGTACATCCCTCACATTTTTGTAAATATTTTATTATATCTTTTCATGTGCAACACTGAAGAAATGGCACTTTGCTACAATGTTAAGTAGTGAGTGTACAGCTTGTATAACAGTGTAAATTTGCTGTTCCCTCAAAATAACTCAACACAGCCATTACCCACTGAGCAAATTACGTCCAGAAGACGTCTTTTTGAGGTCTTGTCTCAGGTTGAAAAGACGTCCACTGAGGGGCCAGAATGAAAGTTTTTATGACGTCTTTTTTTGACGTCTTCTGGACATCCGATATAGACGAACACGCAGAATCACCAAAGGAGAAAAATCACAATTTTTAAGCCACCATCGTGGAGATGAGTGTTTGCTTTAGTTGGGCTCTTGTCCCTTGCCTTATTAATATTAGAGTTTGTTTGGGCTGTTTTAACTGAGTCGTAACAGCCAGACAAGTAAAGAGAAATGATCAGGTGTTGGTTATGGTCTCACATAACCATTATTTAATCTGAATCACTGAACTCATTTAGAGCCCAATCTCTGAGTTATTATTGATTACAGCATCACTGTGATTCTACAGCAGAAGATCAGCTTTTACAATATGATTCAAATGATTTCAGAAAAGGTGTGTTGAACAAAAAAAGAAGTATTCGTTTTAGGCACACACAGACATCAAGAATCAGTCTGTGAATCTCAACAGTGGTGAGAATAATAAAGCATGTTGCAGTGCATTCTGGGTGCCACCAATCAAAATTCATCCATGGCTCCCATCATGCATTGCTGCATGAATAAATTATGAGCTTAATTGTCTTAGTAATTTCCTTTATCTCATATTTTATTTGTTCTGTTTATGTGACTTTTTAGTAGCTTGTTTTCTAATGTTCAAAGTTGATCGTTGATCAGAATATGTTGCTTGTCACCGTCATTGAGATTCACAGGCTGATTCTTGATGTCTGTGTGTGCCTAAGAGAAAGACTTTTTTATCATGTGAAATCCTTTATATTATTGATAAAGCTGATCTTGTGCTGTAGAATCACAGTGATGCTGTAATCAATAATGTAAATCTAACTCAGAGATTGGGCTCTTCATGAGTTCAGTGATTCAGGTCAAATAATGATTATGGGAAAACATAATCAACACCTGATCATTTCTCTTTACTTGTCTGGCTGTTACGACTCAGTTAAAACAGCCCAAACAAACTCTAATATTAATAAGGCAAGGGTCAAGAGCCCAACTAAAGCAAACACTCATCTCCATGATGGTGGCTTAAAAATTGTGATTTTTCTCCTTTGGTGATTCTGTGTGTTCGTCTATATCGGATGTCCAGAAGACGTCAAAAAAAGAGGTCATAAAAACTTTCATTCTGGCCCCTCAGTGGACGTCTTTTCAACCTGAGACAAAACCTCAAAAAGACGTCTTCTGGACATAATTTGCTCAGTGGGTAACTTTAACACTCTTACTTTTTATCTGAGGGAAGGCATGTTTCACATGACTGATCTGAAGCTACAACCCAGCAGAAATGTCACTTCTGTATTCTGCTTGTTCAGAGTCTAAAAGATGTCAACGTTTGAATTTTTTCATTAGACCACACAATGCAGTGATTAGTGGTGGCGAGATGAAGCTAAGCTTTCCAGTCGGATGTTGAAAAGTGGTTCTTTTCGTCGAGGCTTCGACTGCACGCAGCGACACCTGCTGGTCAATGGAAAAACGGTGTAAACAACGCCAAAATGGCTTTACGGTTTTATACATTATACACACATAAACACGTGTTGAATAAATTCATTCATTCATTCATTCATTCTTTGAGTATTTATGTTTTTATGCTCAGTGTTGTTCATAATGTTTCATAATTTTGTAACTGGGCAGTGTTTTTGTTGAACTGAGGGAAAAGTTCTTTAGACTGGATAAAAGAAGGTGAAATGGGATTAAGGTGGACAGAATCCCATTCAGAATCCCACTCATTCTCTGAGTGGGCCTCATAGAACATTATAATATTATTAAAATATATATAATTTAAAGAATATAAAAACGTATAATAAAATGTATAATTAAACATCTCCTTGGTTAATTATTCATGACTACTTTAAAGGAGCATCTTCCCCTATATTCAGTTATTTATGACATGATTTTAAGTTACTAATGTTTTCATTCTATTAGCCTTAGTTAACTTGCTTAGCTAGTTTGTTTATTTGCCCTTTGGTTTCAGAAAGTCAAATTGTTATCACCCTCACCCCATATTTTGTGGTTTACCTGCATCATCATAATGCAGTCTGTCAGGAAATCATGATTGTGCACTGAATGACAATGAGGTGAAACCTTTTCTCTGAAAGTATGAGAACAGGTCTGACAAGACTGGATTTATACAGGTGTGATGAAAAGGTTTATCTTTGGTAATGATGAGGTTTTCTGGCAAAAAAAAAAAAAAAAAAAATCCATATATAAACATAATGTATTTTACTGTTGTTCATTTGATTAGATCTCTCAACAACTTATCATTGAAGACATCTGTTGACTTTTGTATTTAATCAAGATTTATGTGCCAAAAAAACTAAATTTATTTACTAAATTTTAAATTTATATTTTCTCTTGAAGAAAGAACAGCTTTAATGCTCCTATAAATATATAATGTCTAAAGATACAGCCTAATAATACAAACATGCAAAACAGAAATATGTTTTCTTTTTTTTTTAGATCATTAATTATATACAAATTGCATTTGTGTAAAACATACTGCTTGAAAAGCAGAAATAGATATCATTCAGTTGATTTTTGATCAATCATAACTCCACGTTTTGCTGCTTTCCATCCTTTCTGCCGTCTGCGATGGTAATCAATCCCTCCAGCGATGACTGAAACCAGAAAAAACACAGCTAGTCCAACACCAACGAACATCAACACACGATTCTTCACCATCACTCCATCTAGAGAAACAGACGAGTTAATCACATTCAAACAACCTGAAAGTATTAACTTACAATTATGCTGGATCTCCAATAGTGACTATGAAAAATTAATCCAAGATAACAATCAACAGTTTACCTGTGATGTTCACAACGTCTTTTGGCTTTTCTGTTACAAAAAGAAATATGATCAGTTTATCAAACACACAAAAACAGTTTTAGTTGGTAGTTGTATGGGAGAGTGGGTTCAGATGAGCTTCTGTAGTTTTTAAGTAGTGCTTTATGCAATATGGTGCATAATGACATTTCAGGGCCTTTAGAATTTTTCAGATCATGTTTCCAAACTTTTGATTAGCAGTATATATTTGAGATCTTTAGTCTGATATCCAATATAAATGGTAACCTAAAAATGGTAAGATCTAAATTAACTGGTTTTATTAAAATAAAAAATATTATTTAGCATTACTGACTCAACTTAAAAACATTCATTTATACCCACAAATCTTTTTTTTAAATGATTAAATCAGATAAAAAATTGATCTTTAAGGTAACTGTTTTTACAGTGATGGCAACGTTTACAGTGGCCTTAAGCACATAAAATATGTTTAGCATATAAAAGCATTTTACCAGCCATTATTATGATTGGGGGGCTAAAAATATGTTACCATCAATCTCCAGTCTGATGGGTTTGTTGAAGAGCATCTCTGGAGCGTCAGATTTTGTTCCACAGAAATAAAGACCAGAATCTGACTCTGATACTCCTGAAATAGTTAAAGAAACACTGGTGATCCAGCTGTCTGCAGTGATTTTCACACGATTGCTGTTTAGATTGTAGTTGATCAGAAGTTTTCTCCCGGCTTTGTCCTTCTCTGCAGAAATCAGCAGAACGAGCTCTTCAGATCTGAGATGATACCAGGACACTTTATGTCTGTTTCTCATGCTGCAGTTCAGAGTGATGTTTCCTCCAATCTGAACTCTCTGATCAGAAGATCCTCGTACTGATGCATCTGGAGACACATTGATAAAATCACAGATGCTATCAAACTGTTCATAATGATAACTATTCTATTTAAGGTTGACATGTTAATTTCATGAGAATATATTTACCACTGCCCAGCCAGCAGAGCCATGTGGGGCCCAAATGGGTTTGACCTGGGCTATCTAACTGGGACCCAGCCAGTTTTGCACCCAGTTTCCATGTAGGCCCCACATGGATTAGCCCAGATGAACTGAACACTGCTCAGTGTGCACACTACAGGCTGTTTAATGTAACACAGAAACATGCTGGAGTTAATGAGATAATTAGGTGATAACGAGCAGAATCACTGAAGGACAGAGAAACAACAAGAACTACGACTTCAGTCACAGCCTTCGATGAAATCAACTGAAGATAAAAGACATTAAATCTCTGAAGATCTGATTAAACATCTCCACAAACAGCATTACCAGCTTCACTTATTACTAACCAGACTGACTTTATTTCTGACAAACATCTACAAAAGTTGTTATTGAGAATTACCAGAGGTTTAGATGTTGATGATTTGTTGAAAATACGTTTGGTTTGATGTGACCGTGATCGAGGTCAGCGCTTACTTCAGTTAGGCAGTTTGACTCTTAACTATAACTTTTAATTTTTTCTCTGGCTGTTTGTTATGGCAAGAAAACAAGAGACAATGTGGTCGGCTGCTAAATGATAAAAATATAGTCATCATTTAGTGGCTTAATTCACTGATCTAATGACTGAGCTTTTATGAGCAAAATGTGTTTAAATTTGTGCTGGATCTTTTCTGAATTACAACAATAAAATGTTTTAATCAGAAAATTTGAAAAACACGTTGTTCACTAAACACTTCAAACCTCCTGCAAGATTCACTTACACAGACATCAAGAATCAGCGTATGATTCTCAACAATGGTGACATGCTTCATGCTGCAATGCATTCTGGGAGCCATGGATAAGTTTCATATGATGCACCCAGAATGCATTGCACCATTGAAGCATGTCACCATTGTTGAGAATCATACGCTGATTCTTGATGTCTGTGTAAGTGAATCTTGCAGGAGGTTTGAAGTGTTTAGTGAACAATGTGTTTTTCAAATTTTCTGATTAAAACATTTTATTGCTGTAATTCAAGAAAAGATCCAGCACAAATTTAAACACATTTTGCTCATAAAAAGATCAGTCATTAGATCAGTGAATTAAGCCACTAAATGATGACTATATTTTTATCATTTAGCAGCCGACCACATTGTCTCTTGTTTTTCTTGCCATAAACAACAGCCAAAAAAAAAATTAAAAGTTATAGTTAAGAGTCAAACTGCCTAACTGAAGTAAGCGCTGACCTCGATCACGGTGACATCAAACCAAACGTATTTTCCACAAATCATCAACATCTAAACCTCTGGTAATTCTCAATAACAACTTTTGTAGATTAATGTCAGAAATAAAGTCAGTCTGGTTAGTAATAAGTGAAGCTGGTAATGCTGTTTGTGGAGATGTTTAATCAGATCTTGAGAGATTTAATGTCTTTTATCTTCAGTTGATTTCATCGAAGGCTGTGACTGAAGTCGTAGTTCTTGTTGTTTCTCTGTCCTTCAGTGATTCTGCTCGTTATCACCTAATTATCTCATTAACTCCAGCATGTTTCTGTGTTTCATTTAACCTGTAGTGTGCACACTGAGCAGTGTTCAGTTCATCTGGGCTAATCCATGTGGGGCCTACATGGAAACTGGGTGCAAAACTGGCTGGGTCCCAGTTAGATAGCCCAGGTCAAACCCATTTGGGCCCCACATGGCTCTGCTGGCTGGGTTCCTGGTTTACATGCCATAAATGTTTTCTGTAGGTTTTTCTTTAATCTGAAGGAGGATTTCCATCTCTTTGGAGGTAATGTAAGACAGAAAGCTTGCGCTGCAGTTTTAAGAAAGCCACAGTCACTATTTATTTATTTAGTAAGATATATTTTTAATATAGAGGCAGCAGAATGACACAGTATTAACATAATTTTCATTCTTATACCCTGAGAAAACAAATGTTAAACAAACAACTGACAGAAAACAAAAAGGCCATAAACCTAAAACTGCATATACATATAATTCATGAATTTCTCAGAAATCGCTTATGGCACCATTAATACATTCGGTTTACAATGAACAAAAACTTAGCTGCTCCTACATTTTTAAGTTAAATAAGGCTGCATTCACATGTGGAGTCTGTTAACGCTTCTCATTTACTTTGAATGGGTGATGTCACGTGTTGCCGAACTGAATTGTGGGTTCAATCACTCAAGTTGCTCATGGCAGAGGTTAAAAATTTATCAACTTTTCAAGTGCCAACGCAAGCGTCAGCCTATAAGATTGCTTTATGCTCAGTCATGGTGAGAGTTCTGCATGAATCTTATGATCTGGGTGTCAAAACTTTGAAAACTGCAGCATGATTATAGAGGTTTAAGCGCAAACTAAAGAGGAAGTATCCCACAGGTGATTATGGCAGGATCTGGGAATATGGCTCCTCCCACAAAGGAGGAGTCTGATTGTTCATTGGTTAGTCTTTAAAAGCAGATTGAGAGCTGGATGGCAAATATATATTTGGACAACAAAACTGTGCATGATTTGTGAGTCCAGACTCCAGACAAATATTTCAGGTTCCTTGCATTGTAAGCACTATGTATGAACATCTGGGTTATGCTGTTTATTATATATCAATAATGCAAAAAAAAAAAAAAAAAAAAAAACTGACCATATTACATAATAATAAGTACTAAAATTTACAAGTATAAAACACATCTCTTCCTGGTATAAATGTCACGAGTTAAAATAGTGTATACTTTACACAAACAGCAGTTCTATATAGTCTGATGTTAAACAGTTAGTGTTCTGGTTAAACTTTCTGAATATAAGCTGCAAAAAACAATCGCTGTCCTCATAAACAAGAACACATTAGCATATGACTATAACCACATATATTTATTGATCATAAACTTTATTGGTCCATCAAACATTGTTCTTCTCTCTGTTTGGTACCACATTTGGCTATATGTTTAGAGCTGAAGTTTATTTTGAACAAGATCCCTGATGATTACAGCCTGTCTCAACAGATTTCAGCCCCGATTGTGTTATCTTCACAAAGAGTTGGCTTAGTTTGTAAATGCAGCAGACACAAACTTCTTAAATATCCTCTATATTTCATCATTATATTATTGCTAAACATAGTTTTATATATATATATATATATATCTATATATATATATATATATATATATATCAAACACACAAAGGAAAAACTTCCTACATGATGAAGACACATCAGAAGAAGCTAAGACTCTTCCTCTTGCCATATTAAATATATTGAACACAAATATACACATTAAACAACACTTATTTACAACCATTTACACCATTATTTACACCATCTGTCTTTTTCTGTTTTCCTTCGGTATGACAGTGTGCTGTGTGTCATCTTTTCATCGTTCTTTTGCACATGTTGATCAGTTCAGGCCACATTTTAAACAACAATGTGCTATAAACAACAAACAGCTATATAAAAAAATCAGATCTGAGCAATAAATCAGAATTGAGCACTAAGGGTCACAGTGTGAACGTAGCCCAAGTCACTTTAACTAAATGCAGATACTGTTAACAAACAGAATCCTGATGTACAGGTCCAGCCCAAATTACAGAATCCTCTGTGGATCTGTTGGATTTAAAAAAAAAAAATTACAAATAACCAGTGGCGTCGCTATAGGTTTGCTGAGCTCACAGGTACAGGTGACTGCATTGGTACAAAACATGTTCTGCTTTCCTGTTCAAAAACTATTATCTCTTGATGACAGAAAATGTAATCAGAGCCAGAACCACCAAACCACACACAGTCAGTCCAGCAATCATAATCCCATACTTTACTGAAGGTAGAAAGAGAGAATTTATTGCTTGAAGATTTGTAAAGCTTTCATGCCTCCTGTTTTACTTACTGGATTGTTCTGTGCCCTTAAGTTTGATATCACTGCTGTTGTCCAGTTTTCCTTTTGATTCCGTTCTAGATTCTGTGGAGGATATTGAACAGTTAGTCTAGAGGTCTTCAAACCTGTTCCTGGAGGGTCACTGTCTTGCAGAGTTCAGCTCCAACTCCAATTAACACACCTGAACCAGCTAATCGCCTCTTATACCATTAAATAGGGCAATATTTGAGAGGACAGCCGTTTGTAGTGGTGTATGAAACCATAGTGGACGTTTTCGAGTGGACTCATTCAATCCAATAACGAGTTATTGAGTAATAACAAGTGTACAATCGATGTATGCTGAATGCAAAGAAAATTCCAGAGAATAATGATTTCCCTTGTCTGACCAGAAGATGGCGCCCGCAACTAAATCATCCATCTATCCATTTTACAAGCTGCTGGCCTAATGTGGCTTCAGTGTAATATCACACAGATATAAGTCCCGTTTTAATTGATTTTTTTTTTTTTTTTTTTTTTAATTAAAGTTTATACATAGTTTCCATGACAGAGTTCAATATAAATCTTTTCATTACTACTGGAGCTGCCAGTTTGCTAAGTTTCAAATGATTATTAAACAGAAAGCACAAACTAATGCAAAAGCGACAGCCCTTCCGGCGCACTCAATGTCTGAATTCACTCACTCGTGTTCATTCACTCTATATTGAACTATATTAGTGGACTAATGTACAGATTCAGAATAGTGAAAGAGGGTATAGGGGCCAAGGTCTTCAGACTCACTGGAAACGTCCTGACAAGTGTGTTGGAGCTCAAATCTGCAGGCCGTTGGCCCTCCAGGAGGTCACACAGTTAAGCATCAATTTGCTGTTAAAATCATTTGTTGCAAAATCAGCCAAATCCTCCTTCACAGCTCATTTATAGGGAACGCCTCCCAAAACTCGTGCACGAGTATCAGAACACGAGTGTTTACCACCGGCATTCGCTGTGTTATTAAGCCGGGCACACATTTAACGACTAGCTAAAACATTCTGACTGTGCTCAACATACAGCGATAGTTTCCTGCTCCTTGAGTTATATACTTTCACATGGAATTTGAACACCGACTGTAATCGCAGACTGAACGCAACTGGACGCGTTTGAGCGCAATCAGTCATAAGTATCAATTTACATTCATAATCGGCCTTATACTTAAAGCCGCGCACACACTTAGTGGATTCATTATGTCGGACTCACCGCAGGTAACTCATAATCTGCAGTTGTTCTCCTGTCTCCTGACAAAAACGCCTGTGGAGTGTGGAAAGTTACTGGAGCGCGCAGCCGCTCGTCTCTCACAAGGAACGTCACGGCAGTGATTGACAAGCCAGAGGGCCAATCATCGCGTAAACGATTGGCTGATGTTTTTAAGGCCCTACCTCGTGCACAGATGATGTATATTAATATTATTCCATTCAGTGCACCTAATAAATAGTCTTTTATCAGTTAGTAAAGACAGTTTCAAGTAATATTGCAAAAATGTATAAAACAAAACATCCTCTTTAGCACCTTTAATGTAGGTTATGTCCATTTCTGTCAGAGTTACAGCAGCACATGCTACTCACAAAATTCTGTCATACCAAGTCAAGTCAAGTCACCTTTATTTATATAGCGCTTTTTACAATGCAGATTGTGTCAAAGCAGCTTTACACTGATAACTGGTACATCATTTTGGCTGCACAGCAGCTCTTAAAGAATAGTGTCAATGCAGGCAGATCAAAGCACTGTTGAATAAATGTCAAGAATACTGTTGAATATCACATGTCAAGTCAAATGTCAAGTGTAACAACTGACATTTGACTTAATTTTCTTTACACACACGCCATCATTCATCTTGATGATTTGGTTTCTGGTATTTCTGAAAGGGCTGAGGCTGGGATTTAGCAGATTTGAAATTAAAGTATTTGATGAACGTTTACTATGTGCTTTTGCATGTGAAATATTCATATACTCCCTGTGTTGTCGCAGTCCTTGTCCTTTCTCGTCTCTTTGATGTAAAGCGGTTGGTTTCCCGTGATCTGTTTTTTTGCATTATAATAAAGTGTTCATTTAGACTCTCTGTCTCCATGCACTTTACATATCACAGCCAACCATGACAGAAGACAGGACCCTCACTTTGAGTATAATGGATTTACTAGCAGTGAACTTCCTCCTCCTCCAGATCAACGACTGTTTCTGGAGTATTTGGGATGGATGCTCCAACACGGAGTTTTATTTACAGCCTGTGAACAGAGAACATTGCTAAAAGAGTGCTAAGTCAAAATGATTAATTCATAAGGTGATGGGTTTTTTTTTTTTATTGTTCTAATTCTGTTGGTTAACTAAAAAAAAATTAGATGCAATTCAAGGAGTGTCCATTAGGAGGAACTCAAAGGCTGCCGGGAGTAGCTGACACGAACTATGCAGACAGCAGTCTCTCCATTTATTAATATATATTTTCCCCCTTTTCAAGGGGTGCAACACTGACCTCTGGATGAGTAAGTTTCCCTTTTTCTCCTGTTCCCACTGATTCCATTCAGTATGAACTCTAGTGTCCTAGCTGGTCCAGTCCAGCTCTAAAAGCTTGTTCATACCAAGAACGATTACTATAAAGATAACAATAAAGATATAGTTCTAAAAATCGTTCTAAATATAAAAGAATAGCACTGTCCACGCCACAGCTATAACGATACAGAGGAATGATATAGATGGGATCACTTTTTTCCAGCTGTTGGACTATAAAACACTGACAGCCAATCAGAAACTGTACTAATTTAAGGTCTTGCACATTTAAAATGGCAGATGCCATTGTGGAGAAGTTATTTGCAGAGGTCCAGAAAAATCCACCACTTTTCAAGGATACTTTAAAGAAAATTGATATATGGAAAGCATCCAAAATCAGCCATACCCTCGGAATAAATGGTGAGATGTATTAACCATGAGATCATTATGCCAGCAAACAGTGTAAAATAAAATGACCTCAGGTATCCAGCGCTAGTTTCAACAACATTGTCTTGCTTCCTTTGAAGTTTTAGTGAAAAAGATGATGCATTGTTTTTATCACTATATTGACTTAGTCAGCTAAATTCACTGTTAGATTAAATTGATTACACTAGCTATTCACTTCAAACATAGCATGCTGAGGACATCTGCTGGTTAAAGTGTGTAACCGCAACAATAACAGCAAAAACATGTTGAACACACTTTGAAACCGCAGCGAATGAGCTCAGAATAAACTGACCGTTATCGTTCGTTGGTTTGGACTCAAATATAGTTATCTTTTCTAAATATCGTTCATGGTGTGAACAGTGCCATTGAGGTTGCATGGCATAGGTTCTTCTGCTTCGTTCACATTGGTTGTCCCCTGGTGTCATCAGCCAAGTCTCCACCATGGCTCTTCCTGGCGTCGACTCCACCATGGGCTATCATCATGGCTGTTTGCTGGGTTATTATCTGCTCCTGGCTTCTCCCTTCCTTCACTTCCGCATGGTCTGTTTTGTTTGCCACAGATTTTTTTCTCTCTCTCTTGCACATTCCCCTCCTTCATTTTTACTAATGTTTTCATTCTGTTAGCCTTATGCACACACACACACACACACTATGGCTAATTTGTTGATTTGCCCTTTAGTGTCAGCAAGTCAGATTGTGGTTTAGTTGCATTATCATAATGCAGTCAGTCAGGAAATCATGATTGTGCATTGCACAACAATGTTTAGCTTTGGTAATGATCTTGCTTTCTGCCAGAAATTGCACATATAGACATATAATTTCTTAGTTTTAATGCTGTTTATTTGATCAGATCACTGAACAACACATTCATCATTGAAGACATCTGTTGACATTTTAATCAAGCTTATATGTGACATAAAACAGTTGTCTGCCTTATATGATAGGTTCTTATATAATTATCTAGACTGAGATGCATTAAACCTGTTTTCAAGAGAAAATATAAATGCAAACTGTGTTTTTGCTAGTTTCAGCCTGACGCAGTTATCATTTTCACGTTCTGCGTCACATTGTTCAAATGCACTCGCGTCGATCTGTTCATCCGTGGCCGTGCTGGCCTGAAAATGAGGTGTGTTCAGGTGCATTGATGGCATGTTGAGGAACTGAAAATGACTGTGCCATTGACCAACTGAAACCTGCTCTAAAGTCAATGGCGCAGTATTTTTTTTATTTAAAGGGTGTGTTAGTAACATGCACCTATCTGACTCATAAAGAGAATAGAGACAACCCTTAGACCATGTGCCTGGTGTACAACCATTTTTTTTTCCATTGTTAAACTAGCAAAAGTGGATTCAGACTTTTATCTAAATGCACCTGCACCATGAGCTTCAGACCATGAGCTTAAATCATTAAAATAGGGCCCTTAATGTCTAAAGATGCAGACTAATGATATTAAAGCATATGTTAGCTGTTCTTTTTCAGCTTATTCTCTACATGTAAAAACTGCAGTTGTGTAAAACATACTAGAACTCTAAGCTTGAATATTGTTTATGTATACTGCATTAATAACCATTGCATTAAAGACAGTGGCAGTACCAGCACTGTTTCAGAGATGAGAGTAGGATCCAAATGCAACATGTATTTAAATAAGCACAGTGAAAGTAATTCAGGGCAGAAACAGAGTAATAGACACAAGCTGGACAAAACAGAGCTAGAACACACAAACATCCATCAATGACAACACCAGATAAAGATTATGGGTTGCTTTGGAGAATAATGAGGGTAACTCTGGAAGCAAACCAGGAACTAAGGAAATTAGGCAAAAACAGGAAGTAAAACAAAAGAACAATGGGAACAGAAAATATATATCAACATAAGTATTCTAAAACACAAAACAGAGGAAATGAGACAGTAATTTTAACAGATATATTGAGTTAGATTGTATAAACAAGCTGAAATTAATGTTTAGTTGATTTTTAATTAACTAGACCTTCATGTTTTGCTTCTTTCAATCCTTTCTGCCAACCGCGATGGTAAATGATTCCTCCTGCGATGACTGTAGTCAGAAAAAACACAAACACAGCCAGACCAACACCACCGAACATCAATATCCTCTCTGTCGGTGTCACCTCATCTACTGTACAGAGAAAGAGTTACTCAGATTCATACAACTCAAAACAACCTGGATCTCCAGCCGTCACTATGAAAAATCAAGTGAACATCCAAATGTTACCTGTGATGTCAACAACTTCTTTTGACTCTTCTGCTACAAAAAGTCCTGTAAATATAAATGATCAGTTTATCAAACACACATAAACTGTTGTGATTGTCAGTGTATGGGAGGTTAAAATGAGCTTCTGTCAGTTGTACTTTATACAATATAGTGTGTATTAAAGCAGTGTATAAAAAAAAAAAAAGATTTAGCATCACTGAATCAAACTAAATACATTCATTCATACCAGTAAAACAGTTATTAATGGGATCAGTCAGATAAATATTGATCTTTAAGGTAAGAATTGCATCACGTTTTACAGTGATGGCAACGTTTACAGTGGTTTTAAGCACTTAAAATATGTTTAGCATATAAAAGCATTTCACCAGCCATAAATATGATGGGAAAAACTAAAAAATCTGTTACCGTCAATCTCCAGTCTGATGGTTTTGTTGAAGAACATCTCTGGAGAGTTAGACTTTGTTCCACAAAAATAAAAACCCAAATCTGACTCTGATGCTCCAGAAATAATAAGAGAGACCGTGGAGACCCAACTGTCTGCAGTAATTTTCAGACGAGTGCTGTTTTGTTTGTAGATTATCAGGAGTTTTCTTCCAGTTCTGTCTTTTTTTGCAGAAATCAGTAGTTTGAGTTTTTCAGAATTGAGGTGAAACCAGGCCACTTCAATCCGGTCAGTCATGCTGCAGTTCAGAGTGATGTCTTCTCCCATCTGAACTTTCAACAGATCAGAAGATTCTGGTGCTGATGCATTGATAAACACAGACCCTTTTAGACCACTGATAATAATGATAATTATTCTATTTGAGGTTGACATGTTAAATTCATGAATATTTGAGTGATATAGTTACCATTGGGCGTGATTTGCATAATCCAATAAGAAAATACACAGAAGATGAAAATGACTTTCTCCATTGTTTCTTGTTTGTCAAGTGGGTCTTCAAACTATAGCTTTCAGCATGATGCAGAGGAAACCACAGAGTTTCCACTTCCTTCCAGAGAATTATAAAACATTGAATAATAGTCTCTATTGTTCCATCTTCACCTTTATTTGTTTATTGCATCAAAACTCTATATAATGAACATCTCAATGTAGTTTGTATTGGATTTTCTATTGGTTTTTATTTTAATTACAGAAGGAAGTCCCTCTCTTTGAAGGCAATGTAAGACAGGAAGCTTACGCTGCAGTTTTGAAAAAGTCAGAGTCACTTTGGCTTTCAACACCATAAAGGAAAGATTCTCAAAAGATTTAAAGCAGGTAAAAGTATTTATTAAGATATATGTTTAAATATACAGGCAGCAGAATGGAATTACATAGTGTATTGAAAATGTTAAGTTAATTTGTCCCTCTCATACCTCAAGAAAACCAATGTTAAACATACAACTGAAAGAAAACAAAAGGCCATAAACCTAAAATTGAGGAATTGAGGAATGAGGAATCCCTCGCACCAGGTACTTTAAACATTTTTATACTGTAAAAAGAAAAGAAAAGAAAGTAGCTTCACCCATATTCAATCAGCCCTACATTAATTAACTTTTCACAGATTTGAGTTTGATTTGCAACATTTCTTAATTGCTGTGACAAACAGTACCAAAAAAAAACAAAAGAATAAGTAAACAAAACTTCTCACAATTAGACATATTTTATGATGAAAAACTTAACAGTCACAGTGAGGTAAGGAGGTCTTAGGAAAGATATTTTTAATCTTAAACCTCAGAGAAATGCTGTTATTTAAAATGGCCAGAATAAACACACTCCTCCCCAAAAGGATACCCAGATCTTTATAGCCCCACCCCCAATAATGCCCATGCTGCTGATTGGCTACAAGTGTGTTTTGGCTCTTGGTAAGGTCCACTTTCACAGTGTTTCTCAAAAATCACTTACTGCACCATTAATCCGTTTGGATTCATAATAAACAAAAATTGAGCTGCTCCAAGACTTTTAATTTAAGTAACACATGAATTAACACAACAAGAATATGAACAAACACCATATCAACACATATACCATTAGAAACTTACCACCATATATAATTGGAAAAATATTACTGTATCAAAAGTCATATTGTGTATAGTATTTTTCTCAGTATAAACAATTTTATTTCAATGCATTTTTTAGGAAGAATAAAACCTTAAAATCCTCTATTGAGTCATCAATGGCAACAGCAGCCAAGAAAAAAAATGGTAGACAGACTCAGTTTTGGACACCCTCTTCATCATGTTACAAATTACAAACAAACAAACTGAAAGTTAAACAGGCTGCAGGGATATTGGGGTATCAGCTCTGTTATTCTGTTACAGGTTTATATTTATCCCTTAGGAAATGTGGTTTGCACAGGTGCAACATCACAATAACACACATAATATAACACAATAATATAATACCAGAACAGGCAGCGATAAAAGCAATATTATCATTTTGATGACATGATCATATTCTGCTGGCTTTAAAGGGAAGAGTTATTACAAATTAATATAAAGTTGGTCTGTGTATTAATCACCATTATCCTATTATTAAACATTTATATTGATTTCATTCTTTATGAATATAAGAAAATGATGTGTATCATATGCTGGGGCTTTCGGTCAGTGGATTTTAACCCAGCTGAAAACTGAAATGGCAGCTTCTTTGGCGTGTGCTGCAGCACCTGAGACACTCAGTGTTTGTTTTCCATCAGTTTGTCACCCATCTGTACACTGCGTGTATTCAAGTCTTTCCCAGTTGTTTTTTTATACAATTGTTTTTGCAAAGTGAATGACATACTCAATAATGTAATCTCACACATTGTTAAACAACAATTCTGGTATTATCATAGATGATACATATTACACACCTAGCTGCAGAAATATGCTGAAAGAATCCTCTGCAGATCTGCTGGATCTTACCGGTGACATCGCTAGTGTTCTGCAGGGGCCTCCTGTTCACGATCGTTCATTGAGACCTGTACGTATTGTGGATTGTTTTCTTGTTGTTCATGCTGGTGTCCCGGTGGTTGATGACGGCGTCTGACGTGTATAATCAGAACCACAGCAACCACAACCAGCACCACAAACCCTACAGATACGCCAACTATTACAGGCCAGTTCTCTGAAAGGAGGGAAAGTGAGAAGAGAGCACAATTTATTTTATTTTTTTAAATAGTTTTTCTTCTTTAAACTCATTATTTAAAGATTTTGTAAATCTCTCAATGCTTTGTTTTACTCACTGCCATTAGTTCCGTGATCATCTGTGCCGTTCAGATTTGGTTCTGTAGAGGATATTGAAAGGTTAGAGTTTATCTTGGTTCGAGCAGTAACCAGAATCCACCAGAACCAACACAAACAGTCCCACTGACTGCACCAATCACACCTCAAAGCACTTTTTTATTTTCTAAATGTTTTAAAGTCACTTCTTAAATATCCCATAAAGCTCTTATTAGTCATATTTTACTTACTCTGTTGTTCAGTGTCAGTCTTTATGTTCCTCTGACCTCCCTTTGAGCCAGATTTTGGACTAGATTCTGTAGAGGAGATTGAAAGGTTTGTCAAACAGTTTAGTATTGATTTGTTGTTCAAATCATGATGAATAAACCTCAGCTGTCAAAATGCTATAATATTTCTGATCATCCACTGATCTTCTCTCACCTGTGACTGTGACTGTGACCCAGATTTCTCCTTCAGAGTCCAGAACTCTGTATGTTCCAGCGTCACTGGCCGTAAAATTATTAATGATCAGATTTCCCTCTCTGTCGATCAGTCGATCACTCCTGACCCCTTTTTGTGACTTCCACACCTCTGTCCACTCTCCATTGGAGTTTTTCTCCACTTTAGCAGCATTGATCAACAGAACATCCATCTTCAGTGGCTTGCCTATTTTCGCAGAAATATTACCTGAGGAGAAAACAGAAAGACTTTAATCATTATTATTAATGTATCATCAATCAAAGCAATAAGCACATCTTTGGGGGACCAAACCTTTTAACCCTAAAAATGGCAAGACCATAAAGAGACATCAGAAAATTAATTTATTGCGATTTTCCATCTTATTAGGATGCAAAAAATACAACTTGATCATTTTTATGACTTTTAATTTTGATTTTAATGTTTTTATCTCTCAGGATATGTCGCCATTTTGGGGGTATAAATTAATTGAAAACAGATTTTTTTGTTTGGCAATGCCTTTTGCAACATTTTAAACTATTTTACAACATTTTATTCTCTAACAACATACAATAATCATCCTTTGTAACACATTCTGATAAACAATTAATGATAAACAATATTTATGAATACATTTATAACGCAAACTTAATTTAATACAGTTCAACTTAGCTGATGATCTGGGGTGCGTTTCCCAAACAACGATGTAACTCGCTGCTGAACTACCATAGTACGATGCATCGTTGAACAAATCAACTAGCTAGTCACGACTGTTTCCCATAACCGTATTGTTGCAAACCTGTCGTTCAACCACGTTGGTGAATGACGTCACGCAGGTAGTGAGTAATAACTTCTTTAAATGAATCTGTTTGAGATTAAAATTAATGCTAGATTTTTTGCTATAAATTATGGATATGGCATTAGAGGACTAATTCTCATTTTCCTCAGTTATTTTGCTTTATTTCCAGATTCAATCATATACTTGTTCTGACGTACCAGAGCACATGCGCACATGCGCACTCTCCAAAAAAACGGTGCTTAAAATCTCTTGACAAACTAAAATATATAAATGACATTTATATATATTCGAGATAAAAGATATACATTAATGTCAGCTTGCTTATATTGCTCAAGATAATGATTTATTAAGTCCACATGTCATAAAAACATGAAACTATGCTTCTAACCACAGCTCGAGAGCTGTCGTTCCAACCACACAAGTGGGAAACGCACCCCTGAATAGTTTTACTTTACCGTGAATATGAAGATGGTAAACCCTAGAATTTGGCTCCACCTCTTTCGAACCATCATCGTAATACACAGTCAGAATATATATCCCAGCATCACTGAAGATCAGATGCTTGATGATGATGTCGCATGGTCCTTTTTTATCAAATTTGCTGGGACATTCTTCATTGTCACAAACAATGTCTCCTGTCGGATTGTGTAATTCAAATGAAATGTTATGTCCCTTAAATTCACATGTTAGGGTGACGTTGCCTCCCTTTTCTCCCGTCTCAGTTATATGGTCATTTCCTACGGGGAGGATTCCTGCAAATATATTAATAATATTCATTAAATACAAAGTATCAATACTGAAAAATATACATGGTTTTTCTGTCAATTCTTTGTGAGTTATTTTATGATTTTCTTTTGCTCAAGACATTTCAACAAACAATAACGGAACTGATGGTTGTATTTCTCCAACTGTATTTTATAAGTGTAATTCACCAACAATAATGTAACTGTAACACTGTGTGCATAGGCAGGCAGATGAGAATGAATACAAATAAAGTTTCAACACAGTTTATTATAATAATCTAAACGAGTACAGATCAGAACAGCCGGAAGGGTTCACACATATAACATGATACGAGACCAGACAACTCTTTCGGATGAGACGTTAAACCGAGGTCCTGACTCTCTGTGGTCGTTAAAAATCCCAATTTGGCCAATTTGCCCATTGGCCTCTGTCCATCATGGCCTCCTAACCATCCTCATATACTGATTGGCTTCATCACTGTCTCCTCTCCACCAATCAGCTGGTGTGTGGTGGGCGTTCTGGCGCAATATGGCTGCCGTTGCATCATCCAGGTGGATGCTGCACATTGGTGGTTGAGGAGATTCCCCCTTCGCTTTGAGTGCCCAGAACAGTGCTATATAAATGTAAGCAATTATTAATTATTATTACAACTGAGAGCTAAAACAGAGTGACATAAATACTGAAGGTAATGGGGTGAACACAGCTGAACTGAATGAACTAATCATCATGGTAACCAAGGAGACAATCGAGTGGCGGGAATCAGAACAAAGGCACATGACAACATGAAAACAAACGGAGATACTAGACTAGAGAGCATTCTGACCAGCTCCATCATGACTGCTCTTCTTCAGACCGCAAAGCTCTTCAGAGCGAGTTGAGAACAGCAGAGCTCACCACTGGCCATTTATCAGACACACTGCTTGAGATAGGCTCAGAACATCATCAATCTGATGACAGACAACCTGACTGAAGAACAGCTTTTATCTTCAAGCCATCAGACAGTGCTGCAGTGTGACTTCTACGACAAATGTCATGTCTTCATTTTTCAAGACAAGCCGTGATCAAAATTAACGCTAGAGATTTCTTTGTTAGCCACCATTTCAGTCCCATTTGTAATGCAGCTCAGTCAGCGAATGTGTGTGGGTTGATGATGTAAAACTCCGGACAAGTTTTTAACACATCTTGACTGTCGTACAGTCTGACATAAATGACAGAAGAGATCCCACAGTGACATGAGGATCATGTTCGTACAGTCTGACAAGCAACAATCCCAAAGGACTATTATAAATCGTACAGTGTGCACCCGGCTTTAGATGAGATCAACTGAAGATAAAACTGAAGACATTAAATCTCTCAAGATCTGATTGAACAACTCAACAAACCAGTTTCACTCATTACTGTTATTGTCACTGTATATCTGAGCCTCATCACAAGCCTTTTTTTTTTTTTTTTGTCAACTGTGCAAATGACAATAAATGCCTCTTGACTCTTGATATTGCCATCAGAAATGGGGAAAGATCGATAAGTGTGGATGTGGCTTCCATAGTTGTTTGACTGTATAGTTAAAAGACACCTTTTTTGTTCTGCAGAGACCTGCACTTGTTCATGGCTGCAATAAGCTATGCTGTGTTTGCCACCAACTGACAACCTGAGGTACTGAAATGCTATTGCGCAAGCTGGCAGAGGGCAGGAACACACAGACTAACACAAAAACAGACATTCAGACATGGAACGCACAAAGTAGGGACTATGTGAACTTAGCATGTTTCCTAAATAGCTACAATCATATTAAGGTATTTTATGCTTTAGTACAGTCAAAACAATTTCATAAAGCACCTTTAATATTGAAATGTTAATGACAATAATATAATATGTAGCTGATGTGTCAATGCAGTCAGGGATGGGCAGTATTTCAGATACATGTATTTAAAATACGTATTTGAAATACAAAATACTATTTTGTATTTTGTATTTTAAAGCCTTTGGAAAAAATCAAATGTAATTGTATTTAAATACATTAAGATGAGTATTTTTGTATTTTCAAAATACTCAAAATACTTTGAGACAGCCAATCTCTTTATCAGGGTGTTGTTTTCATGCATCAACTAGTTCAGACCAGACACATTAATTCATTAATTATTTATTTAAATTAACGATTGTATTAAACACTGACTATTACTTTATTCATTATTTTGGCTATGCAGGCTTATTTTGTAAATGTAATCATTTTAAATTTTACAAACATGGTGCTTTATGAAAATGTAACTGGACACATTTCCAAATTGTGATTGTGTTTACCCATCTATGCAAATGTTTGTTTATGTAGAGATGAAATAATTAGGTTAATCATTGTCTGTCTCCATCAGTTTAGTGTAGTAATTGTGTGCATTGTGATGACAATGATGAAAGATACACTACACTTTTAGTTTTATTGTTCACCAAAAAAAAGTGATTTCTAATATTTTTTTTTTTTTTAATTTTAGATAAACTTTATATTTTCTAATTATGTATATAGAAACAAAATAAACTTTACATTAAATAAATATAAAAGTTACTATACTACTTGCGTAAAAAAGCATAAAAAAAGTTTGAAATTCAGTTTTTGCTGTGGTATCAAAATGATATGATAATTGTGAAACCATGCCATATTTTTTACTGTGAAGTAAAATTAAGATTTTGGTCATATCACCCATCCCTATTCTTTGCTACAGTGGCATGAAAAAGTATGAGAACCACTTGCAGAATCTGTGAAAATGTGAATAATTTTAACAAAATAAGAGAGATCATACAAAATGCATGTTATTTTTTGTTTAGTACTGTCCTGAGTAAGATATTTTACATAAAAGATGTTTACATTTAGTTCACAAGACAAAACAATAGCTGAATTTATTAAAAACCCCATTCATAAGTTGTGAACCATTGATTCAATACTGTGTGTGGTTACCTGATGATCCACGACTGTTTTTATGTTTTGTGATGGTTGTTCATGAGTCTCTTGTTTGTCCTGAGCAGTTAAACTGAGCTCTGTTCTTCAGAAAAATCCTCCAGCTCCTGCAGATTCTTCAGTTTTCAAGGATATTTGCATATTTGAACCCTTTCCAGCAGTGACTGTGATTTTGAGATTCATCTTTTCACACTGAGGACAACTGAGGGACTCAAACTCAACTATTAAAAAAGGTTCAAACGTTCACTGATGCTCCAGAAGGAAACACGATGCATTAAGAGCCGAGGGGTGAAAACTCATGAACAACCATCACAAAACACACAAACAGTCGTGGATCATCAGGTAACCACACACAGTATTGAGAATCAATGGTTCACAAACTTATGAATGGGGTTATTTTAATAAATTCAGCTATTGTTTTGTCTTGTGAACTAAACGCAAACATCTTTTATGTAAAATATCTTACTCAGGACAGTATTAAATAAATAGCATGCATTTTGTATGATCTCACTTATTTTATTAAAATTATTCACATTATTATTCACCATAAAAGTAGACTACATTGTAACCTTGTCAGAGTAAGTATATAAATGGCTGCTATTTTGCACTACATAAGTTATTGTAATTACCAGCAAGGAAGCAAGCACTTAAGAAAGAGAGAGAGAGAGACAGAGAGAGACAGAGAGAGAAGAAGAGGTAAGGAATTAAAGTCAGTAGGCCTATGTAGTTTCTTAATTCACTGTGACTATTTATAATTAGCTTAACAATTACACATTGTCACTTGGCTTTAATGATGGTGATAAAACATAATAAAAATTAAAAATTAGTTTTTTTTTGTAGTTTTTATTTCCTACAGGGCAGGGGAAGGGAAGAGGTATATAAAATTAAAACGAAAGTTTCTAAGTAGTTGCACACATCTAAATGCTTTTTGGCATTCAGAATAGGCCCAGATAGATTTCAGCCTAATAGGGATACCTGCACTGAATCTTCAATTTCACATGTATTTTGTGTATTTTCAAAATACAAAATACTGTATTTGTATTTAAATACATTTTCCCACACAGTATTTTGTATTTGTATTTTAAATACATTTCCATGTATTTACGCCCATCTCTGAATGCAGTTACAGTGAATCCATGAACAAAGTTTTAGTTTATTTAACTACAAAGAACTGAAAAAGATACATCAGTGATGTCATGGTGTGTAATATGGTGAAATTTAAATGGTCAATCCACAAATGTTCACTAAAATCTCTTGGCTGTGTGACACGACACAATTACTATTAATTAGAAACAATTAGAACTGAAAATCAAAAATAGTTCAAATTTGTATAATAAAATGATACTGACCACATTGATAGACCAAGAACAAAACCAGTAGAAAATCCAACAATCTGATCCTGATGACAAAACAACACAAGAGTTGGTTATACATCACAAATACATTTATAAATAGGGGAAATTATTTTCTATGTGTTAATGCTACATAACTGACCAAAGTACTGTCAACTCAGAATGTTCACTTTTTTTTTATTATTTAAAGATTTACCACATGAATACTGAACATGATAAAAATGTCCACATGTAAGACACATCAAACTAGGATCTGAGTCTTTGATTTTATAATTGATTCCAGTGTAATCCTCGGACTCAAAATGATCCGTCAAACTGAACCGTCCCAATAGACACAAACAGAAAGTTTACTAAATTCTTTTTCCTGCTACCAAACAATCCTCTCATCTGAGTAATCAATGTAGAACAAATAATGATATTAATAATCCCTTCCCCCCCCCCCCCCACCACCCCCACCCCCACACAACACACACACACAAACCACACACACACACACACACACCCACACACACCACACAACTTCATAATCATGGTTGTCATAATCACATGACTTGAAACTGATTCATTTCCTCAACGTCACTAGCAGGTTTCGTTTTCAAATAATAAACTAAAATTTAGTTTGATAACACAAAAACACACAGGCTGGATTTATATTTAAACATAAAACTTACATGGTAAAAGTTCTGGATGAGTCTTTTGTTCTGGTGTCAGAACATTGTAAAGCGCCGCATGTTTAGTGAGAGTTAGAAAAAAATGAAAGTGAAAGTGTGTAGGAGTATGGAAATATGGAGCCTCCCAGAGGAGGAGCCTGACTGCTCTTTATTGTCCTCTATTGGTTGTTCTTTAAAAAGACAATGATTTATATTGCATGGTGTTCAGTGACAGACATCTTTTTTTTTTCTTTTTTTTTTTTTGCATATATTTGCATATAAATACTTCTAATGTGACAGAATGTCTGTTTTCTTGATAATGTGGTATGATGAGTGGTGAAACCTGACCTCAGATCAGCTGTAACAACTTGACTGATCAAACCACTACACGGCACAAATGTCATTTCCCATTCCATTTGTGTTAATCATGTTATTGTTATCATTACACCACAATGCATAGATACTAAACCACAGTCTTTCCACTCAAACCTCTATGTGCAAAGATGCATTAAATATCCTAGTAGTTTTAACAGCCTGCTGGATGTGGTCTAGTTTACATTGAGACTTGGTTAACAAAACAGTTTGATTTGTGAGTTCATGATCATAAATATTCCAGGTTTTATACAGGTTAAGCTCTATTTTACAGCTTCTGAGAAATGCTTTTAACTAATCATTTTGACCATATTTCATAAACTCCATATTACATTCAAAAATAATTTCTCTTTACATTATATAAAAGAATGTATATTGTATTGTCCTGCTAAGACAAAAGCTGAGATTAAACACTGCAACAAAACAATAAAACTCATCTGGAGAGAAGATCTCAGGAAATGGCTTATGACTTTCAACACCCAACCCACTTCCTTCCTTTCCCCCTGACTCAAGACACTGAAAGTTCATTAAGAACATCTATATACTACACATGAAGTATCTTGTGAATCTATTGTTTTTTCCCTTTCAGGTTTGGTATCATTTTAAATGTCTCAGTATGTCACATGTTTTATGAGAAAGACTGAAAACTGATGAGAATTCTGTTCTTCTTTATGATGTCTCTTCAAGATATCTGATAATCTTCTCCTCTCCCACAACCAGGTGTTGGTGTAGTAAATATTTACAGTCCTTTTGTTCTGTTCTGGCCTGGGCAGACCAGATACAGTATTTGGCAGACCAGATTGAAATGATTCATCACAAGGACTGGGATCCATTTGCATGCTTTATTTTACAAGAGCTTAGTCAGGGGCAAACAGGTGCAGTGAGGGACAGGCAGAATCGTGGTCAATATACAGTCAATGGTCAGGACAGGCAGATATCACTCACAGAACAGCAGACAAAGCTCAGGTCGGGGTAGGCGGCAGAGAATCGTAAACGGCAGACAGCAGGTTCAGCAACAGACAATCAAACAGGGTAATAACTTCGCAAAGCTGAGATGTGTATACGAATCTTTTATAGTCCGGGTGATAGGCAACAACTGGCGGGATAATTAGTCCGAGGCACGGGCTTGCGGGAAATATAGTGTAAGAGTGTGTGTGCGTTAGTATTCGGGAGAGGGCTCCCTCCGAAATACCCATGCAGTGATGAGTGAATGTATTAAAACACTCACACCACTGTGTGTGTGCATTTCATACTCATCTTTGAGCAATTAATGTTATGTATTTATTATTTCTGAATTGGCTTCTAATTGTGTAATCGACATAATAAATTTTTACCTGAAAAATAAAATCTTCTTTTTGATTCATTCTGTATTATTCTTAAAACTTTATTTCTAGTAGATTAAAGTGGTGTTACCGCAAATAGGATAGATCATACAGAGGCTCAATGAATGGAGCATGGGGCACATCATTTGAGACCTTTTCAATTTCTGAATATCACTGCCTTATAAGTTGAAGTTTTCGTGAATATATTAAAATTATGCTTTTTTTATGAGCACGCAGAGTATGACCGACTTAAAGGTAAATATTCACCCTGCATCCTCTGTCTGAGATCAGCCGTTCTGGCCGGTGTAAGTTCTTTAGGTGATATCGGGTCCCTATTGAGCGAATAATTGAAAATACAGGATACTCAGAATAACCAAATATCAAAATTAATGCATAACTAATAGTTTAAAAATGCAATCTAGATGTAATAATCATTTGAAATTGGAGTCGGATTAAGCACAGCTAAAGTAAAATTCATACTAAATTCAAAAAATTAAGTGAACTTCACAGGAGCACTAAAAAGACAGATAGCTTTGCCAAGTGTTCTGGTTAAACTTTCAGATTAGTGTGATAATTATATGATTTTGTAAGAGTACGAATTTCAGATTTCTATAGTACAAAAGAGCGTTTGCTGAAACTAAACTGCAAAAACAGTTACTGACCAAAAATGAAAATTCTGTCATTAATTACTCACCCTCTTGTCGTTCCACACCCGTAAGACCTTCATTCATCTTCAGAACACAAATTAAGATATTTTTGTTGAAATCCGATGGCTCAGTGAGGCCTGAGCAATGACATTTCCTCTCTCAAGATCCATTAATGTACTAAAAACATATTTAAATCAGTTCATGTGAGTACAGTGGTTCAATATTAATATTATAAAGCCACGAGAATATTTTTGGTGCGCCAAAAAAAAAATAACGACTTATATAGTGATGGCCGATTTCAAAACACTGCTTCAGGAAGCTTCGGAGCGTTATGAATCAGCGGTTCGGAGCGCCAAAGTCACGTGATTTCAGCAGTTTGACACGCGATCTGAATCATGATTCAATACACAATAAAGAAATTCAATAAAGATTCAATAAAAAAAACATTATTTTCCGAGCATAGTAAAAAAAAAAAGTTCAATATTTAATTTATACGAAAGTACATACCAGAAAAACAATACCAACATAAATACAAAAGTTTATTTTTAGTTTTTTACAATACACATTCTTTCAAAGCAGATTTACAAAAAAATATAGTCGAAATCCTCAAAACAACAATGGCAAAGGAAAAACTGAGAAAGTAAAGACACATTAGATGAAGCTAACATGATATTAGACATTCATATTTAATGTACAAAAAATACTTTCCTGCATGAATATTTCTTAATTTTTTTTAGAAACAATAGTTGATTAATTCAATAAAAGCAGTAATTCCTAGATCATAAATTAAGGTGACCTTTAATTACCAGTCCACATCTTTAACTAGGCCGCTTTAACTAAATGTATAGGCCTACACTATAAAAAACAACTGTAAAAAAAGGGACTATAGTCTTCTTTCACAAATAATATTTTCCAGAATGCATTGTTTTTACAGTATATTACAATGGGTAATACTTGTCTGGGTAATACATCAACATAATATTACCTAGAATACATTGTTTTTATACTGTTACAATAGAAAACGGTATTTTACTGTGTAAATTTGTTTCGCATTTTTACAGTTATTTTTTAGAGTGTATATAGTTAATAACCTGTTGCACTGGATATGAAAAAGTTGGATGTAAAACCTACACTGGACTTAGCTACGTCCAGCCTTCCGTTATAATATATATATATATATATATATATATATATATATTAACAACTGTTGCACCTGAACTAAAAGACGATCAGTTGTGATGACAGATGAGTGGTGGGAAAGAACAAAGGAACACGTGTGACAAGTGAAAATCCGGATTGCTTTCATAGTATAAGTGCACATGTGATCGAATCTGTTTGAACAGCCACTAAAGACCGCCTATTCTCCACTTACATGGTGTAAAAATACACCAAGCACAATGTTCTCTCACCATTCCTGATTTCTAACACAGACACACAGTCTCGCGGCTGTCAGAGCAGAAACAAAAGCTGATGCTCTCTGTGTGTTTTTCCCTTGTCTCTGGGCATAAATGACGTGAGCTTATTTTAGATTGAAAGATCTGAAAAACTTACATTATCCACCTGTAGACCCTCCCCTCAAAGAAATCAGGACAGAAGTGGCTGAAAGCAGACAAAAAAGATGGATTAAAACACCAGGTGGAAACGGGTATGTGTGTCTCCCTCATCTACTTGATCCAGTCCATCAAAACATATCGAGGGGATGATTTGTATTTGTATGTGTCACAAACTCGGCCTCTGTGGCTTCCTCCGATCGCCACCTGAGGGCGCCCTCACCTGAGTATTAACAGTTCCTGGACTACATTTCCCACACCCCGTATCTGGACTGATTGCACTCTCACCTGATCCCCATTTCCCGGACTATAAAAGACCTTCATGCCCCACCATGCTTTGCAAAGTCTTGTTTGCCACGGCTGCATTACTGAGCGTTTTTCTCTTGTGTTTGATATTCTGTTTTTGATCTTGGACTGCCTACTACCCCTGTTTACTGCCTGCCACCTGCCTACTGATTTCTCTGCCTGTTACCGTTTACCCTGTCTTGCCTGCCGCCCGCCCTGATTGTTTGCCTGGTTACTGACTCTGAGTTTGCCCTGCCTCTGACACTGTCTTTGCTGGTATCTGACCCCTTCCTATACTACTACGACTTTCTTATTAAAAGCTGCAAATGGATCTCTCTGAGTCTGCCTCGTTACAGAATGTAATAAAGCAAACAAAAACAACAGTAGAAAGGAATAACTCTTTATTAGATGAAGACACTTTAGGAGAAGAAAGACTATTCCTAAGGTCATATTAAATGTACATTATATTTAAACACTCATATTTAGAGAGAATTGGACAAATAACATGAGCACTGGTCTGCTAATCTTCACACACAAAAGGCGTATTTGTTTATTTGCCCTTCCCTTTTACCCTCATTTTGTGGTTTTACTTGCATCGACATAATGCAGTCAGTCAGGAAATCACTGCTGTTCTTTGCATGACAATGAGTGTGTCATAAAACAGGTTGCATTTGTTCTCTCTTTAAAACAGATTTAATGCTCCTCTGTCTAGATAAATATATCTAAAGATACAGATTACTAATATTAAAGCATATGTTTGCTGATCTTCTTTAGCTCATTCTCATTCATGTAAAACAGTTGCATAAAACATACTACTTAAACTATAAGCTTGAATATTTTTATATATGCTGAATTATTAAACATTGCATTAAAGACAGCAGCAGAAGCAGTACTTGCTATTTAACTGAATATTACTGACAGACACACAAGCCTGAATGACCACCACAACTATTAATGACAGCTTTACTGTTTTAGAAATGGCTAGATTTGCCACAACATCTCAGTTTCTCTGTAATGGAAGTGAAATCAGGCCAACAGGAAAAGACATCTGAGCCACTATTTGCTTTTTTAATTTATGGTAACTACATCAATGCTTATTTAACTGGCAATGCAAAGCTCAGAGATATTGTAATGTTGGCTGTTTCAGAGATGAGAGAGAGGAGGATCCAGATATATTTATATACACAAGCACAATGAAAGTAATGGCAGAAACAGAGTAATCTATAAACACGGGCAAGGTGGACAAAACAGAACAAGCCAAACACAGGAACAGCGGGGACAGAAACATAAAACACAAAACAGGGGGAATGAGACAGAAACCGTAACAGATATTGAGTTAGATTGTAAAAAAAAAAAAAAAAGAGAAAAAAAAAGAAAGAAAAAAAATCAGAAATAAATGCCATTTAGTTTATTTTTAATTATTCAGAGCTGCATGTTTTGCTTCTTTCCATCCTTTCTGCCAACCGCGATGGTAAACTGCGATGACTGTAGTCAGAAAAAACACAAAAGCAGCCAGACCAACACCACCGAACATCAACATCCGCTCTGTCAGGGTCACTCCATCTACAGAGAAAGAGTTACTCAGATTCATACAACCAGACAGTATTAACTCATAACTAGAATTAGTGCTGGATCTCCAGTCGTCACTATGAAAAATGTAATGAACAACCAAAATAACAACCAGTATGTTAACGGTGATGTCTACTTCTTTATATGATCAGACACACACAAAGCTATTTTAGTATATAGTTGTATATGTTGTATATGAAGCATTCATATAGCGTTATGAATCTTTTGTGTCGAATCATGATTCGGATCACGTGTCAAACCGCCAAACTGCTGAAATCATGTGACTTTGGCGCTCCGAACAGCTGATTCGACACAAAAGATTCATAACGCTCCGAAGCTTCCTGAAGCAGTGTTTTGAAATCAGCCATCACTATATAAGTCGTTGTTTTGAGGGTTTTTTTGGTACACAAAAATATTCTCGTGGCTTTATAATATTAATATTGAACCACTGTACTCACATGAACTGATTTAAATATGTTTTTAGTACATTAATGGATCTTGAGAGAGGAAATGTCATTTCTGGCTATGCAGGCCTCAATCGGATTTCATCAAAAATATCTTAATTTGTGTTCTGAAGATTAACGAAGGTCTTACGGGTGTGGAACGGCATGAGGGTGAGTAATTAATGACATTATTTTCATTTTTGGGTGAACTAACCCTTTAACTCACCGCTTAAAGCACTTGTAAATCTCTCAATGACTCCTGATTTACGTACTATAATCTTCAGTGACAATAAGCATCTACATTATCTCTGTGTGTCTTACATTTTTTGTGTTCCACTATCCTTTGGTGAATGTGTTTCCAGTCTTTCATGCCTCCTTTTATGAAAAAGCCATCACTTACCAAAGGTGCAAATGCCAAACTGAACAGAACAGAGATGGTGTTTTTTTGTTTTGTTTTTTTCTTCACAATAAGTCAGTCCATTGCGGTCTGTTCCATTTGCTATTGAAAACCTTTGGTATAGGAACATTTGGGGTTTGTTGAGGATGATAAGAAAAATATTATGCATATCCTGTGACTGAGGTTAATCAAAACTATCAACAGAATCATCTTCATCTGCCTTGTTCCTATAGCTTGTGGTTCTGGGTTATTGTCTGTCCCTGAGTAGACTCGGCTCTCCCTTTCACACTTCCTTCTGTATCCCTAGAATCGAGTGCACCTGTAGCACCTTCAAATTAAATTAAAGCCAATTTCCAAATGGCAAAATATGCAGGCTTATTTCATATAACTTTTATCCTATTCCCTTTCAGTTGTGAGCTTCTTTTGATTAAAAATAATGGGTAACGAGTAACACTTGGGCATAGACAGTTGTTATACTGTAACTAATGTGATCATGTTTGCATATTCACACACTGAGGTACAACAGCTTACCTGCGTCAGTCTCGTGCATGATACAACTGTGTCCTGGCTCTGCTTCTGACACTAAATTAAATTTTAAAAATGATCATATTTATCACCACAAAAGCTTTCTGATCAAGTCAAGTCAGTTTCATTAATGTAATGCTGAATCATCTGGTATCATTAATTATCTTCATTTTTATCTTTATCATTTTTCATTGAGCAGGTGTACACCATGCTCTTCATTTATTAATATTAATTATAATTCTGATATTCACTCAATGACAATCCTACCTGCCCATTCTGGTGTGTTGGGCTCATGACTGGTGCTTGGTAACGTTACTGGGTCTGACTCGCTGTCAGCAGCAAACTGGACTAATGTTGGAGGCTGCTGCTGAAGAGCTGCAAGAAAAAGTTTGATAGATAAACATGAACAGAGATTTATATTAACATAACATAGTGATAAGTATTAACATAAATAAGTAGTAAGTAAATTGTGATAATAAACTAATTTGACTTGACAGTCACCTGAAAAATAACACAAAAATGTAATTAAAAAATTAAAGTGCATATTTTCAGAATTACAGAACAGATTCAAAACTGAACACGCCTGAAGGCAACAAGATAAAGGCTACATGTTGTAATTTATTTGTAGATGTTAGCCAACAAACTAGCTAGTTAATCTAATTAGCATACCCATTTAATTTCCATTTTGGGAATACAGTGGAAAATGGCGTTCTTAAACTTAAATTATTTTAATTAATGAATGCTTGATTATAGTCCTAGTCATGGTCTTTTTCAAAAGACATTTAGTGCACTTTTTGGTGAATAAAAAGCAAGCAGTAATGTTACTGAAATTAAAAAAACATTACAGAAGCTTACATTTATTTTAAAGAAAATAAAGTCAAATTAAATAAGCAACTCAAGCAAAAATGTTCCACAGTGTCAGTGTTGCCAGTTAAGATGTTCTAAAAAGGCTTTTTCAAAAAACTGCATAAACATCATGGGCTCATACAGTGATTAACTTGTGAATCTTATCTCTATTTTGTTTTTGCTTCCTGTCTTGTGCTCTTGATCATTTTCTTTTTTCACTCATTTTTTTTAAATTACTTTCAGAGCACATAAATGGCAAAGCTATTTTTAACTGCGTGCGCCATGCATAATTAATGTGTTATGATGATGTATTATAATTACGTCATGATGCAAAAAGTTTTGTCAAATCTTATGATTTTTCATTGCACCCAGATAACCAGTTCATTGCAGAGGTTAAAAATTATATAAATACTGTTCAGTTTCTCACACAAACCAATCGTTTCGTGTCTTAGGACATCAATATGTCGTCACGAGCCGCAGGGTTTAATTTGGATTTGTCTATGCAAGTTTTATTTGCTCTTATAAAAGAAGTTCCCATTGACACACATTATATGACTGACAGACCGCAACAGTTGGAGTTAAAAATCATCATTTGCGTTCTACTGAAGAAACAAGACACCTACATCTTGGATGCGCTGGGGGTAAGCAGATAAACATCACATTTTCATTTCTGGTGAACTATCCCTTTAAAGGTAGACTTTCTTTGACCACCCGAACATCTTATTTTATTGTCCTTCAGGGGGATCAAGCCTTCATTAAAGTGGTTCAGATGAAGGTTTTTTGAGATATAGGCTATATTTGAGTATTTCGTGTATCGGATAGTTATGACGTAATGAAGCCTCGTTTACTGAAATCATGTGACCTTCGTTCTGAATCCTGATTCGAAACAAATTATTGTAAACTTCATGAAGCAGTGTTTTGAAATCGCCCATCACTAGATATTGTCATAAAGTCATTATTTTTGTTTGTTTTTTTGCTGGACAAAAAGTATTCTCGTTGCTTCATACATTAAGGTTGATCCACTGTAGTCACATGAACTGATTTAAATATGTCTTTAGTAGCTTTCTGGGCATCTGAAAGTGTTAATTATCTTACTGTCAATGCAGGCCTCACTGAGCCATCAGATTTCATCAAAAATATCCTAATTTGTGTTCTGAAGATGAACAAAGTTCTTATGGTGTGGAATGACATGGGTGTTACGTGTGGCTGTAGTAACAAGCACGATGTAGACGATACGATAACAACAATACTTTAATTAAACATAGGAGTTTCCAACAGGATATGGACAGCATTCATACATATAGACATCACGGAACGGACAAGGAGTGAAGCAAACACAGGGTATAAATACATGTGACTAACAAGGGAACTAAGGTGATGGAATAATTAACAAGACACAGATGGATCAAATGAACTAATCAGACAGACTGGGGAAAAACTAGGTCACAGGACACAGTACATGTAACAGAGGGTGAGTAATTAATGACAGAATTTTCATTTTTGGGTGAACTAAACCTTTATCTCACTGCTTAATATTTTGTAAATCTCTCAGTGACTCCTGTTTTATACTTACTATATTTTTCATCAGGTTTGTCTTCATCTGTATCCAGTTTTACCTTTGATCCTGTACTAGATTCTATAAATGATATTGACTGGTTTAGCATCAATTTTCTGTTTCAAATCATGATGTAACCTCATCTATCCACTTTAAAAAATAATATTTCTGATCATCCACTGATCTTCTCTCACCTGTGACTGTGACTGTGATCCAGATTTCTCCTTCAGAGTCCAGAACTCTGTATGTTCCAGTGTCAGAGACTGTAAAATTACTAATGGTCAGATTTCTATCTCTGACGGTCAGTCGATCACTGCTGACCCCGTGACCTCTCGTCCACACCTCTGTCCACTCTCCACTGGAGTTTTTCTCCACTTTATCAGCATTGATCAACAGAACATCCATCTTCAGCTGCTCTCCTGTTTCCACTGAAATCTCATCTGAGGACAAACAGAAAGACATTCATCCTCAATCATTATTATAATGATGACAATCAATCAAGCCCATGAGCACATATTAAAAATTAAAGGATCAGCCATTGAAAAGCCTCTATTGGAATCATTTAATCTGAATATTGTATGGGATGTGTGACATTTAATGTTTTGCTCATACCATGAATTTGAAGATGGTATATCAGCTTTCTCTGACCATCACTGCTATAGACTCTCAGAAAGTATTTCCCAGCATCACTCAGTCTCAGATCCTTGATGATGACGTCACATGATCCTGTTTTAAACAATCTGTCATTTTCACTGTCACATTCTTCATTCTCGCAGACAGGGATGATACTTGACCATCTGATTAAATCAATATGCAAAATCTCTCCGGCCTCTAACTGACATGGCAGGGTGACGCTGCTTCCCCTTTTCCCTGTCACAGGAATTTCTGCAAATACAGACAGTATAAAATCAAAACAAAGTATCAATACTGAAAAATAAATGTGTTTCTGTTTATTCTCTGTAATCAAGGTCAAAATAAAATATAATTTATTCAAATAGATTAAATGTATATATAATTAAAGGTAATAAGGAGCCACCAATATTACCTGTGACAAATTTTAACAAGGAACTGAAAATCAAAAAATTGTTACAATTTAGCAACAAAGATACTGACCTCTAGGATATGCAAAGCAAAACAGCAGCAGCAGATTCAAGCATCTGAACCTGATGAGAAACAGAGGAGCTGGATTATGTCACAGATACAGGATAATATTCACAAACACATTAAAGGTGCCCAAGAATGCTTTTTCACAAGATGTAATATAAGTCTAAGGTGTCTCCTGAACGTGTCTGTGAAGTTTCAGCTCAAAATACCCCATAAATTTTTTTAAATAAATTTTTTTAACTGCCTATTTTGGGGCATCATTAACAATGCACTGATTTACACTCGGCGCCGCCTCCTTAAATCGCATGCTCCCTGCCACACGAGCTCTCGACTATATTACAGCGCATTTACAAAGTTCACACAGCTAATATAACCATCAAATGGATCTTTACAAGATGTTCATCATGCATGCTGCATGCATGCTTCGAATTATGTGAGTAAAGTATTTATTTGGATGTTAACGTTTTATTCTGAGTGAATTTGAGGCTGTGCTCTGTGGCTAACAGCTAATGCTACACTGTTGGAGAGATTTATAAAAATGAAGTTGTGTTTATGAATTATACAGACTGCAAGTGTTTAAAAATGAAAATAGCGACGGCTCTTGTCTCCGTGAATACAGTAATAAACGATGGTAACTTTAACCACATTTAACAGTACATTAGCAACATGCTAACGAAACATTTAGAAAGACAATTTACAAATATCACTAAAAATATCATGATATCATGGATCATGTCAGTTATTATTGCTCCATCTGCCATTTTTCGCTGTTGTTCTTGCTTGCTTACCTAGTCTGATGATTCAGCTGTGCAGATCCAGACGTTAATACTGGCTGCCCTTGTCTAATGCCTTTCATAATGTTGGGAACATCATGGGCTGGCATTATGCAAATATTGGGCGTACATATTAATGATCCAGACTGTTATGTAACAGTCGGTGTTATGTTGAGATTCGCCTGTTCTTCGGAGGTCTTTTAAACAAATGAGATTTATATAAGAAGGAGGAAACAATGGAGTTTGAGACTCACTGTATGTCAATTCCATGTACTGAACTCTTGTTATTCAACTATGCCAAGATAAATTCAGTTTTTGAATCTAGGGCACCTTTAATACAAAGATAAAACACTTTCCTGAATATTCACTTTCATTCGGTCTGAATATCTAACACATGTGGATCTTATATGACAAAAATGTACAATAAGAAACATCAATAATGTGAATGATTAAGAATTCCAGTGTAATACTGAACATTATTAGTCAAAATTTAAAACACAAACAACAGCCTTTAGAAATTAATTAACAAACTAATAATTATATTAATATCTCTACTAATAAAAACCATCATAGTAATTACAGTAATGGATTCAGGATAAACATGTCGACTTATTTCTGCATCACTAGCAGGTTAATTTTCCAAAAACAGAAACATAAATATTGGTATAACAACAAAAACAAGCTGGATTTATATTTAAAAATACAAAAAACTTACATGGTAATCTTCTGCAAGAGTCTGGCTTCAAAACTTAATAAATTACTGCATTTCACGATAGGTGAGAGTAAAGTGAGAAATGACCCGCAAATGATGCACTTCCTCAAATTGGAGCCTTTTTTTTTAACTGTAGCCTTGAGGTGAGTGATCATTATTGTCCTCTACACTAGAGGGCGATGATCACAGTGAACCCATGAACCCATGTGGTTTTTTGTGACACATTTGTGTAATTAAAAGAAGATTTTTAGTTAATATTTTATTGGTCTGATTACCCAAGCTATTCATTAAACAAGCCCTACAATTTAATAAACTAACACATATTATACAGACACTTCATATTTAATGGTATTAGATGATTTGTTAATTGCATTTAATTGATTTCAATTTAAATAAAACATTTGGTTGGTAAAGGTGCTTTTATCTATATATGTTTTAATGCATGGTTTGGCTGAGTTTTTGCAGCATTTAAACAGTTTGTGTGGCATGTGGCATTTTGAGCGATTGGAAGTAGTTTAGAAAAGCTTTGTTTCTTCCATCACTACAGTTTTTTTATTCACTTTGGTACTATTTTCTCAAGGTGTTTATTTTCAAAACTCTACAAAACTCCAAATGCACACTTGTAACACAACTAGTCATTCTTTCAAAACCTGATCTCATGATCACATAATCACTGTTTAAAAACACAAGATCATTGCGATATGTAATGACAACATTTGGTTTAATCACCAAAAGTTCATTTAATAGCAAACAATGCAAGATACATGTTTCAAATCACCCTTGTGTCTGAAATAATTACAGTAACACAGGCTACAGATGCCATATTAGAAAATACACTTACATTGCCTACAGTATCTCACAGAAGTGAGTACATCCCTCACATTTTTGTAAATATTTTATTGTATCTTTTCATGTGCAACACTGAAGAAATGACACTTTGCTACAATGTTAAGTAGTGAGTGTACAGCTTGTATAACAGTGTAAATTTGCTGTTCCCTCAAAATAACTCAACACAGCCATTAATGTCTAACCTGTTATCAAACAGCTAAATTGTGTTAATGTTACATAAACCATGTTCCTGTTCTTCATCTCAGAGTCAGACAGCTGCCTTCTGACAATCAGTATCCTTTGAAATGCTTTGAACAACTCAGAACATCAGTGGAGAAAGTTCATTATAACATATATACATCATATACATAATTCACCTGCTATACTGCTAAATGCACACGATTTTTCATATCAACAGAAAAATATACTGGGATAAACTGGCTTTTTGAGACTTGGCTGCTTCGTAGCATAGTTAATGATATGCTAAAGCCCGCCCCACATGCTGATGTGATTGGTTACATATTTGTTACATAAGAAACACCAGCAATTTCAAACTGCGTTTTTGAAACTGTCTTTAGATCACTAAAGTTTTAAGGAGAAAATACTCAGCAATGGTGTTGACTTATGAATTTGCACATGGTTTGTCTTAAAAGCACATTAAAACACCACATATAAACAACATTAAAAACTTGATTTTCACCACAGGGAGACTTTAAATTTAAATTTCCGTACCTGAAAAACAAGAGTTGCATAAATACAATAAATAAAGAAAAATAGAAAATAAAAATAAAATAAATCACAAGATAATACAAGATGGTTTACATTTATATATGCTAAAAATTCAAACTTTTTATGGTAAAATCTTACTAAACAAGGGCTTAAATGAGCTTATTAAATAAAGACATTGTCTTCTTTACATTCAAATCAGGACAGTCCAGTAAGACATGTTTAATAGAAAGGCAGATCTTGCAGAACATACATAAGGTCTGGTCTCTTCATCTTTCAGCAGAATTGAATCAGTCTTGTAGGTCCAATACAACGCCCAGTCAACACCACTTGATCAAATGTTGTTTTAAAATGGAATAAAAGTCTGCTGAGGATCCATTTTAGGATGGATTTTATGTCATTTGTTGTTTTCACAGTAGGTTTGAGGTCTGAAAGAGGATTTTGAACCCAGCAGAAGATAATACTAAAGAACTGATAAATGGTCCACTTGGAGTCTACCACAGGAGGGTCAGTTTTGATGACATGATTTGGAATCTGTGAAAATTATAAAATTCTTTTGTTGTGCATTTCCAATATAGTCCCAAGCTAAAAGTAAAGCATGTGCTTCAGCTGTGAAAACTGAGCATTGTTTTAGACACCATGATGTTGTAGTTCTGCCATCATTGCAGCAGCTAAAAGAAACAGTAGACCGATGTAATAGAAACAATAATTCCTAGTTCATGAATTAGGATTTGTAACCTTTCTGTAACCAGTTCAGAGGTCAGCTGCATAAACACATAACCATGAGAGTCTTAAGAAGTAGTCTGACCAACCAGCAGTTAGCCAAAAGGTAATTAGTCTTATTTAATTTTTTTGTATTCAAATTAGACCAGTATCCCTATTTTTGTAGCTGAAGACTTGAAGACTAACTTCTAAGGAATTCATGCAAACAACCACAGATATTTAGGTCACTGTCACTAAATGCAGTATCAACAAAAATCATTTTGGTGCAGGATTGCAGTCCAAAAGTTAATATGTATTGTAAATTAAATACATATTGCATTAATATGCTGACAGAATCTTCTGCAGATTGTTGGTTCTGAAGGTGAATTACAATTAGTTAGAGTATACTTTATTGTCTTTTTTCAGGAAATTTGCTATGGACTCAAAGCTGCAATAATACACAATCATACATACACAACACACAATAAACAATAAAAAGAAGAAAAAAAAGATCAGTAATAATAATAGTAAATAAAATGACATCTTACTATTTAAAATATCAATAGAAAAAGGCAAAAATGATTTTTTGTAACAGTAACTTTTACAGAGTAGGACTCTATAACATTTCCCTGATGAACAGTTGATACATTGGGAATAAAACATGATTGGGATCACTCACTATTGTCTGTGCATTCTTAAGGACCAGTAATTCATAAATTGATTGAAGTGATGTGTACTCTCTTACCCCAATAACTTTCATTGCAGATTTAACAAGTCGTGCAAGCTGCGATTTTAATTGAACTGAAAGATTGCCATACCCGCTTGCATCCCATAATTAAATAAACTACCTAAGACTGCTTGATAAAATAATTGCATAATTCTCTGATATACACCAAACAACCTAAGTCTTCTTAAAAAATACAGTCATCGTTGGAACTTAGAGCAGAGATAGTTAATGTGGGCTTTCCATGTAAATGAAGAGTTAACGACCACACCTAGATACTTGTAGGTATCCACCTGTTCGATGGTATGATCATGAATGATTACTGGACTGTAATCACCTAATCCTTTAAGGTCCACTATAATTTCCTTAGTTTTTGAGACATTTATAATAAGATGATTTACATTACGCCACTGCACAAAATGCTCTATTTCAGACTGATAACCTGATATATCCTGATCTTTTTCTAACAGACTTAAAATTACAGTGTCATCTGAGTATTTAATAATATAATTATTCTTATTTCTACTAGAGCAGTCATGTGTATACAAAGTAAACAAAATGGGAGAGGAAACGCAACCCTGAGGGGCACCAATGCTCATAGATTTAACATCAGAAAGTGTATTATTTACTTTTACATACTGAATATGATTTGTTAAAAAAGAAAAAAGCCACTTAATAATAAAATGGTTAACATTACTATTTACAAGCTTAGCTAGGAGTAACTGTGGCTGAAGCATATTAAAAGCTGAGCTAAAATCTACAAAAAGTAATCGTGCATAATATGCATTAGAGGTTTCTAAATGTTGAAGAGTCAGATGTGTAACAGTGTTTAAAGCATCAACAGTCCCTCTCCTCTCCCTATAAGCAAACTTTAATGGGTCAACAGCACCAGATTTTTTAGGAACAGGGGTAATGGTTGTCTTTTTCCATAGCGAGGGGACCATATGATGGTCTAAAGATTGCTGGAAGATTGGACACCATGCTGGGGTTAACTCTTCTACACATTCCCGCAAAAGATAAGCCGAGATACCATCTGGCCCAGTCGATTTCGTAGTGCAGATTTTACGAAACAGTGAGGTAACCTCTTGAGGGTCTACAAGTAATCTAGCTTCCACTGCACATTCAACAGTTTGTAAAAACTCTTCACATTCTTTAAAAGGATCTACATTATCAAACCGTAGAAAGAAATCATTTAACTCATTTGCTTTCTTAAAATCGTCAGTTGTAATGAGATGTTGTTTTTTAGAATCCATGTTAGAAATGGATTCTAACCAGTGACGTCAGGTGGTCTGGGCCTTGTGTGCAACTGATTGCAATGGGATCCCTTGGGAGGAATCATGATCCGCTTTCTTGTTCAGAAATCGGTGTTTCCTGATGACAAGTATAATCAGAACCAGAGACAGCAGAACCGCATAAACAACCATTCCAACAGACAAAATCCAATGCCCTACAGCTGAAAGGGGGAAGATGGGAAGAACACATTTTTTGTAAGTTTTCTTTTCTAAATTCACTTCTTAAATATTTTGTTAATCTCTCAATGTCTCCTGTTTTTACTTACTAAATTGTTCAGTGTCATAAGGTTTGATATCATCTGTGTCCAGTTTTCTATTAAAGTCTGTACCAGATTCTGTAGAGGATATCAGAGGTTAGTCATACAGTTTAGCATCAACGATGGTCAAATCATGATGAATTAACTTCAGCTGTCCACTTTAAAGCTGCAGTTCATAACTTTTGCCTCTTTGTTGCCATCTCTGTTTGAAACCTGCAATTGCAGTTATGTGCGGAGCTATCTTCATCGGCACGGCTCCTCAGCGCGGATAAATCTAATGTTTTGTGCTGAATGTGTGGGTTGTCTTATCAACGTATCGGTGTGGATCGGTGTGGATCTTCACTGTACTTTGGAATTAAAGATAGGCTACCATGTCTTGGAAGTCAAATATAGGAAGTTTAAGCAGAAAATGTCTCTTCTGACTGATCTTTACTGATCTGATTCAGATCCAATACTCAACAACAAGCCAATGCACATGTGCAGACTTGAGCGCAAGTCTCAGGTTTCAGTTTCTGGAGCTTCTAACAGCAGCTGCAGTGATGCAATGACTTTATCAATCAGCGATTGGCTCTTTTACTTAGAAGGCGGGATGTTTTCCGCCATATTGTATATTGAAGTTTCTCCATTCATGACTAATAGAAGCGAACCATATTTATATATCTCTGTAGTCTTTGACTGCATCTCATTTCGGAGGCTGCGTCCACTGGAGGTCACATCTGAAGGCTGCATATGTCATCAAGGATGTCTCATTTAAGAAAAGTAACTGTGATAAAATTGACTGTTTTTCCTCATGAGGTGTAAAATACAGTAGTTTCTTTTCTACTTTGCAATCTAATGGTTACTTTTCTTAAATAAGACTGTACAATGATGTATGCAGCCTTCAAATGTGACCTCTGGAGGACACGGCCTTCAAAATGAGATGCAGCATTTCTGTATACAGACGTGACGTAATTAACGCAAAGACAAACTTACTCGGTTACTAAACGTAACCTCGGTTCCCTGAGATACGGAACGAGTACTGCGTATGGGGGAAAAGTCTCCCTTTTTCCCCGCTACTGAAGCCTTTTCAACAACGCAGTGCAGCTGCATCGTCATTGGTTCACTCATTGCAAGTCGTTGAACCAATGACGGCGCGGCTTTGCTGCGCGGCCTATGGCAACAAAGCGCGCAAACTTTCCTGCCGAAATGGGCAGGGTAAAGCCCTATATATGTGAGCATTTCGCCATAGGCCACTCAGGCCATATCGACTGAAGCGACGACACTGAGCCGCAGCCTAGTGGCAAGGCAAGTAACGCAGTACTCGTTCCGTATCTCAGGAACCGAGAGGTTTAGTGAGAGTAAGTTCCCTTTCGATACTTCACTCGTACTGCGTATGGGGAACGAATTCAACTACGCCGTGCCACTGCTGGGGGAACGACTGGACTTGACCGGACACCACGAGGGGACCGAATGTCAAGTAGGAAGGCCGAAGCCGCCGTAACCCCTGTGCACTACGAGGGAGAAACTCCCGGGTTTTGCGCAAAACGCAGAACTATTATGGCCGCGTATTTACGCCGAGAGGACCCGAGCTTGTAAGGTCGGAACGTCCAATTGATAAAATCTGGCAAAAGTGGACGGCGAGGACCAGCCGGCCGCCTCACAAATGTCTTTAATGGAAATTCTACTGGACCAGGCCCAAGATGAGGCCATACCCCTAGTGGAGTGGGCTCTTACTCCTATGGGGCAAGGGGTGCCCACCGAAGAATAACAGAGCGTTATAGCGTCGACAATCCAACATGAAAGACGTTGCTTTGAGACCGGAAACCCTTTGGTGCGGCCACCAAAGCAAACAAAGAGCTGATCAGACTGCCGGAAGGGTTGTGATCGCTCGATATAAATGCGCAGTGCCCTGACAGGGCAAAGTAATTCCTGCTCCTGTTCGCCCGGCATAGGGGGAAGCACGGAGAGCGAAATAACCTGCGATTTGAAAGGTGTAGAAAGCACCTTGGGAACGTAGCCCACCTTAGGTTTCAGCACGACTCTAGAGTCGCCTGGTCCAAACTCAAGGCATGCAGGGCTAACAGAAAGTGCCTGCAAATCGCCAACACACTTGATCGACGCCAGTGCAAGAAGCAGGGCGGTCTTAAGCGTCAGGGGCCTAAGGTCTGCCAGACACAGTGGCTCAAAGGGCGGGCCCTTTAGAGCTCTGAGGACCAAAGAGAGGTCCCAGGAAGAAACCGTAGGGGTCCGTGGTGGATGCAATCACCTGGAACCCCTTAGAAACCTTACGACAAGGTTGTTCCGACCTACTGACCGGCCAGCAATGGGAGCGTGAAACGCTGCGATGGCTGATACGTAAACTTTGAGCGTGGAGGGGGCTCGCCCTGCGTCCAGGCGCTCTTGGAGGAAGGACAGTATAGTGGCTACGTCGCATTCCTCGGGGTCTATGCTGCGAGTCACCAGCTAACAAAGACCACCCATTTTTGAGGATAGAGGCGTCTAGTGGACAGGGCTCTAGCTTGCGAAATGGTATTTAGCACGTTCCCGGGGAGGTCAGATGCCTCCCATCGAGGGACCACAGGTGCAGAGCCCACAGCTCCGGCCGTGGGTGCCAGATTGTTCTGTTCGCCTGAGAGAGAAGGTCCCGTCTCAGGGGAATCGGCCAGGGGGCTTTCGTGGAAAGCCTGAACAGCTCCGAGGTCCAAACTTGGCACCTCCAGAGCGGGGCCACTAACAGAACTCTGTGTTTGTCTTCCCTGACACGCCTTTTCTCCTGGGGGAAAAGCGTAGAGAAGGGTGTTGGGCCAAGAGTGGGCCAGCGCATTTCTTTGAAAAATAAATTGGGCAATGAGAGTTGTCTTGAGAGGCGAAGAGGTCTACCTCCGCCTTCCCGAAGGACTCCCAAATGGTGTGAACTGTCTGGGGATGGAGCATCCACCCCATCTGAGGGGACATTGCTCCGGGACAGCATGTCTGCTCCCAGGTTGTTCTTTCCGGGGATGTGGGTCGCTCTGAGCGACCGAACCCGTGAAGAAGCCCATTCAAGCAGTCGTTCCGCCAGAGCGCATAGGCGGCTGGACGAAAGACCTCCTTGACGGTTGATGTATGACACCACTGTCATGCTGTCCGATTGGACTAAGACGTGGCGATCCGTCAAATGAGCCTGAAAGGCCTGTAGGGCTCGAATCACTGCCAGAATCTCGAGGCAGTTGATGTGTAGATGGCTTTCCTCGTGGGACCACGAGGTGAAGGCCGGACTGCCCTCGCACAGAGCGCCCCAACCCAGGTTGGACGCGTCCGTCGAAAGCACCGTTCTTCATGCACAGTAAAATCCACAGAGTAGTTAAATCAACTCTGCTCAGATAACATTTGGTCCCTCTCTGAATAGTGTTAAAATAACACTGAAGCAGAGTTAAAGTTAATGGGATAATTAAGCTATTAATTAACGGATGATTGAACATTAATGATGAACACCTGCTGTTAACAAGCAGAATAACTGAAGAAAAGAGTAACACAAGAACTATGAGTGACTTCAGCCAAAACCATTTAATTGAAATCAACGGAAGGTAAAAGACATTAAATCTCTCGAGATCTGATTAAAAGATCTGATTTACTTATTACTAACCATATTGACTTTATTTCTGTCACATGTCTAAATAATTTCTTATTGAGAATTAACATAGGTTTAAATGTTGGTGTTTTATTGGTCAAAAATTATGCCACCATCGTGGTGGTCAGGTTTGTTTTTAGTTGGGGTCTTGACCTTTTTATGTTTTAAAATAATTTGTGTTTGAGCAATTGCAATAGTGTTTCACAGCAAACACTTGTGCATTGCCAAATCAAAAGACTAAACGAGCAGATCCTTTCTATGTCAGGTTTGTCTCTGCAACAACGTATATGTTGTTGTAAAGTCAGTGCTTATGCTGAATAATCATTGTGAGATGGCCTGATTATCCAAAGCAACTGATCATATGTTTAGTTATTTGTACATTTTGGTTTTTGCATTAGCAACCCTGTAAAACACAGAGATGAGAAGAAGTGCTGCAGCAAACGATATACTGATTAATTTAAAACCATGCAGTGCATAAAAAATTGAACTACTGCCTCACTTAGACACACACAGACATCAAGAATCAGCATATGAATCTCAACAATGGTGATAAAAATAAGATGCTTCATGCTACAATGCATGCTGGGTATCACCATATGACAAAACTCCCATCATGCACTGCAGTATGAATAATTATTGTCACCACTGTGAGGATTGTATGCTATTTCTTGTATAAGCTTGAGCTGTATAGCTGCCATTTTTAGTACTGAAGTATTACGGTGGCGTTTGTTTAATAGAATTTTTTGTTTCTGTTGTAATTTTTGATAACTGAATCTCAGTCAAGAAATCAAAGAGAACGAGACCTCTGGAGATGCTTATTGAAATGGCTTTCAAGCTGTAAACTTATGTGGATCTGCTCCTTTAGTCTTTTGATCGGCAAAACACAAGTGTTGCTGTGAAACACTATTGCAATTGCTCAAACACAAATTATTTTAAAAACATAAAAAAAAGGTCAAGACCCCAACTAAACAAAATTTATTGACCAATAAAACACCAACATTTAAACCTCTGTCAATTCTCAATAAGAAATTATTTAGACATGTGACAGAAATAAAGTCAATATGGTTAGTAATAAGTAAATCAGATCTTTTAATCAGATCTCGAGAGATTTAATGTCTTTTACCTTCCGTTGATTTCAATTAAATGGTTTTGGCTGAAGTCACTCATAGTTCTTGTGTTACTCTTTTCTTCAGTTATTCTGCTTGTTAACAGCAGGTGTTCATCATTAATGTTCAATCATCCCTTAATTAATAGCTTAATTATCTCATTAACTTTAACTCTGCTTCAGTGTTATTTTTAACACTATTCAGAGAGGGACCAAATGTTATCTGAGCAGAGTTGATTTAACTCTGTGGATTTTACTGTGTGACACCGCCTGCAGGGGTACTCCAAGACTGAACCAAGAAGGGTTTGTCCAGGGCTTCAGGGCTGCTACACAGGCCTGATTGACCTTGAGGCGCAGGCGGCCGTGCCGCCACGTGTGAGGAGGGACCCGACATTTCAGCCAGTACTGAAGTGGCCGCATTCGTAGCAGGCCTAGCTGCAGCACAGGGGAGGCGGAAGCCATCAGCCCTAGCAACCTCTGGAATAGCTTCAGAGGGAGGTAGGCTTTGTTCTTGACGGAAGCCGCGAGCTGCTGAATGGTCAGAGCGCGCTCTGACGAGACTACTGCCGTCATACGGACTGAGTCGAGAACTGCACCCAGGAACGAGATACGTTGAGTGGGAAGCAGCGAGCTCTTGGCTAAATTGACCCTGAGACCCAGACACTGCAGGTGGCTGAGGAGCACGGATCTGTGGTGTTCCAGCTCTGTCCGCGAGCTGGCCAGGATGAGCCAGTCGTCGAGATAGTTCAGAACACGTATACCCATCTGTCTCAGAGGGGAGAGCGCAGCGTTTCATGCACTTCGTGAAAGTGCGAGGAGCTAGAGACAACCCGAAGGGAAGGACCGTATATTGGTAAGCCACACCCTCAAACGCGAATCTCAAGAATCGCCTGTGCTGGGGGGCTATCTGGATATGAAAGTAAGCATCTTTCAGGTCCAGTTAGCAGAACCAGTCCCCGTGACATACTTGTGCGAGGATCTGTTTCAGCATTAGCACTCTGAACTTTCGCTTCATGAGTGAAAGGTTCAGAAGTCTGAGGTCCAGAATGGGTCTGAGACTGCCGTCTTTCTTTGGAACCAGGAAGTAACGGCTGTAGAAGCCCGAATCGCTCCGTGAAGGGGGAACTATTTCTATAGCCCCTTTTCTCAGAAGAGTTAAAACTACGGCCCGGAGGACGTGAGCGTGGTCCGGCTGTACCGTAGTTTGAATCACCCCGCCAAAGCGCGGGGGCCTTCTGGCAAACTGGAGCGAGTAACCTAGGCTTATGGTTCTCAGAATCCAACTTGACACACCAAGGATGGCCTGCCAAGCCTCGACCCGGGCAGCAAGGGGTAGAATGACATCGGATGGCGGCCCGCTTAGAGGGGGGCTGCACACCGATATAGGAGGAAGAGGAAATAAGCTCTTTTGAGAAATGTGTAAAAAATTGGTCGGCGTGATAACGACGGTTGTTGAAGACGCAACAAGTGTGGGCCCTATTACTGCAGACTGCATTTGTCCCACGCCCGGAGTTAAACGAGGCGGAGGGGAGCATGCACGAGCGAGCTTTCGGGGTGGTCCGGCCGTGGCAAGACATGCCCCGATCCTCTTCTTTTCTGGCTGATCAGGACGACTTCTGAGGCACCGGGTCCAGCACAATCTTGGGCTGGGGTCCCTGGCGTTTTGGGATGGTCGTGCGCTTAGCAGAGCGCGAGCGGTGGCGGTGCTCTTTGGATGGCGCAGCCTGAGAGGCAGGAGGGGCTGGTTTCGTCTGCTGAGCCGGCGCAGGCCTGGGGCGGCTAGGAGCAGCTGCAGAGCTCGAATGCTTGGGCAGGAAATGTCTCATCGCTTGAGAAGACTTCTGTGCTTCCGTGAAACGCTCTGTGAAACCTTCCACTGCTGGTCCAAAGAGTCCTGACGGGGAGACGGGTGCATCCAGGAAGGATCCTGATCTTTGATCTCCGTCAGGTTAAGCCATAAATGGCGCTCCAGCACCACCAGGCTGGCCATTGATCTGCCAATGGCCTGGGCCGCTGCCTTCGTGGCCCGCAGGGCTAAATCAGTCGCGCTGCGGAGGTCCCTGAAGGCGGCCTCTTCAACGCCAGACTTGTCCATGGAGCGAGAAGTTTGGCTTGGAAGACCTGGAAGATGGCCATAGAATGGAGCGCTGAGGCGGCTTGGCCAGCAGGGCGTACGCTCTCCCTGCGAGGGTGGAGGTGGTCCTGCAGGGCTTAGATGGTAGGGAACGCTTTGTTTTCCAGCCCACAGCCGCGGGCGGACAGAGGTGAGCAGCCACTGCTTCATCCAGGGGCGGCAGGTGTTCGTAACCCTTCTCCTCCGAACCATCAACCGAGGTGAGGGCTGAGCGGTGTGAAGTGTGCAAGCGGGCTGAATATGGGGCGCGCCATGACTTCGCCAGTTCCTCGTGAACCTCAGGAAAGAACAGGACCGAGCATTGTCGAGGGGCTTGACGGCGGCCTGGGAGGAACCACTCATCCAGGCGGCTTCATGACGGCTCCTCTGGTGGAGCCCAGTCGAGGTCCAATTCCTCCACGGCTTTCGATAGGACGCGGAAAAGCTCGGCGTCCATACCTGCGCCGCGATCAATGGGCTCCAGGGGGGGCAGGGGGGCGGGGTCGTCCGACTCGCTCAACCAGTGCTCCGGTTCAGAGGCTGCCAGAGACACAGAGTCGTCAAGCTGCTCTTCATCGGAACCGCCGAAGGAAATAAGGTCGCTTGCATCTGCTGAGGGGACGTTGTTCGGGGCGGGAGAACAGAACGAGTGAAGTATCGAAAGGGAACTCGTATTTCCCACAGAAACCGACCCGAAACACTCAAATTAGAAAACATTATTATGAGCTTAATGTTGTGAATCAGGCTAAAGGTAAGGTGATCAGATCATTTTTAACCAAAAAAAGTTACGGACTGCAGCCCTGAAAAATGATATTTCTGATCATCCACTGATCTTCTCTCACCTGTGACTGTGACTGTGATCAAGATTTCTCCTTCAGAGTCCAGAACTCTGTATGTTCCAGTGTCAGAGACTGTAAAATTACTAATGGTCAGATTTCCATCTCTGTCGGTCAGTCGATCACTGCTGACCCCGTGACCTCTCGTCCACACCTCTGTCCACTCTCCACTGGAGTTTTTCTCCACTTTATCAGCATTGATCAACAGAACATCCATCTTCAGCTGCTCTCCTGTTTCCACAGAAATCTCATCTGAGGAGAAACAGAAACACATTCATGAAGAGCCTATATTGGAAATGAGACGGCTAATCTGGATATTGGACAGGCCGTGTCACATTCTGCATGCAATACCAATATTATTATTTTGGTAACATTATTAGAAAACCCAGAAAGTCGATACATGCTGTAAGTTTGATCAGTTTTGACTTTACCCTGAATATGAAGTTGGTACTTCCTGATTAGTCGCTCCAGCTCTCTCTGATCATTATTGTAATAGAGTCTCAGAATGTATTTCCCAGCATCACTCAGTCTCAGATCCATCAGGATGACATCACATGATCCTTTTTTAAATACTCTGCCACTCTTACATTCTTCATTCTCACAAACAAGGATGTTTTTTGACCATTTGCTCAAAACAATATCAGAAATCCCTCTGGACTCAAATTCACACGGCAGGATGACGCTGCTTCCCCTTTTCCCCATCACAGATATGAGTGTTTCCTACAGGTGCAGTTCCTGCAAACAGACAGAATAAATTAACTCAATACTACTGTAAGTGTCAATATATATATATATATATATATATATATATATATATATATATATATATATATATATTATATATAAATGCAATATGGAGCCCACATTATTAGCTGTGCCACATTTTAATATTTCAAATGTTGATGACAAAAAGCTGAAGCAGATGTGTCTGTGCAGCTGTAGTGAAGTGATGAACTATTGTTAGGAACTGGAATGAACTGCATAGATAAGTGAGTTGATGTAATGATGTGTGTTGACAGTGGGGAATTTCCATCATAATCATCAAATGTCCAGCAAAGTCGCTTGGCTGAGTGACACAATACTGAAATAATCAGCTAGAACATCTCTACCTAGAACTGAAAATCTAAAATGATACTGACCGCTATAATTGAAATAGCAAAACAGCATCAGTAGATTCAAACATCTGAACCTGATGAGGAAACAGAAGAGCTGTTACGACACAGATAAAGGCTACACATCACAAAGACATTTGCATGCCTGTAACACAAGATTCATTAAAGATATCTTAATATCCTTTTAGATTCTGGTTCCTTTTGATATCTTCATTTAAAGCCCCTCAATGGTTCAGTCCCAAAGATATGGAGATCTTAATGCGGCTCAAAAACCAAATATGGGTAAGTTTTTAAACAGCTGACAGTTATTGTGTTTAAAGAGGAATATCTGAAGAACAAATAATATTGAAACTAGAAATGTATCCAGCTTCCCTTTATCAAAATAATTGAATACTGTGATGAATGGAAGTAGATAATTTGAATGTTTGATGTACACGCCCTTCAGTTTACACAAGTGGGTGTCCCTTAATGAAATGAATGGGTGCAGGTGACACGTGTTAAACATAAATAATTATCTCAAGGACTGCTCCTTGGCCAGTGATGAACTGTAATAAATGCAAACATGGATCTCAGCTAAATTGTTTGTAATTGTGGTTGTGGAATAAATGCACTTATGCATCCTCTGCCTGTGTATACATTTTGACCATTTAAATTTCCTATGTACAAATCAGGTAAAACGTTTACCCCACATAACATTTAGCCCATTGTACCCATGCTTTATGGTATATTTTGATGGTTTCACTTGTTTGTATGGAATAATCATTAGTAGTTATCCGTTTAATTTCTTACTCGCATACCATATATTAAGTGTCTGCATAATAATGCCACCTAGTGGTCCACCATACTCGCTAATGCATATAATGCAATGCAATGCAATGCACTAATGCAATGCATTTTTAGAATTTGCAACTGATTTAGGAAAACATTATATATGTTTGATTCTGCTCTGCATGACTGTGTGAAAGGATTGTTCTATCTTCTTGTTTTTGTTCCACTCATGTTTTAGCTGTGTCCTAATAAATCCAACCTTGGAGGAGGAAGGATGTTTGTTCTTTGTTGGTACAGTTGCAGGACTTGTTTGGAATTATGAAAGGAGTGTGACTGCACCAGAAGACTCTGGGAATGTTCAGATGAGAATATTTATAATTATAATAATAATAATTCATTACATTTATATAGCGCTTTTCTGGGCACTGAAAGCATTTTACAAATTGAAGGGAGAATCTCCTCCACCAATGTGCAGCATCCACCTGGATGATGCAACGGCAGCCATATTGCGCCAGAACGCCCACCACACACCAGCTTATTGGTGGAGAGGAGACAGTGATGAAGCCAATCAGTATATGGGGATGATTAGGAGGCCATGATGGACAGAGGCAAATGGGCAACTCTGGCCAGGATGTCGGGGTTACACCCCTACTCTTTTCGAAGGACATCCTGGGATTTTTAACGACCACAGAGAGTCAGGACCTCGGTTTAACGTCTCATCCGAAGGACGGTGCTTTTTGACAGTATAGTGTCCCCATCACTATACTGGGGCGTTAGGACCCACACAGACCACAGGGTGAGCGCCCCCTGCTGGCCTCACTTACACCTCTTCCAGCAGCTACCTAGTTTTCCCAGGAGGTCTCCCATCCAGGTACTAACCAGGCTCAGCCCTGCTTAGCTTCTGTGGGCAACCAGTCTTGGGCTACAGGGTGATATGGCTGCTGGCAAGAGGTTTTATGTCTGAACCAATCTGAAATCAACATTTGATACTTTCTTATTTCACCCCATCATTCACACAGCGAAACAGAACTCTGTTTGGAACAATTCTGGAATTAAATAGTTCGTTAACCTATTACAATATTAGAAATTACATTAAGTGATTTTACAATTGCTTATAAAGTAATAATGTGGTTATTGTATGCTCAGAGTTATGTATTGAACTCACAGTGTCTATCATTTAAAATCACTCTTAAAAATTAAAAAAGGTGCCAAAAGGGTTTTTATTGCAGCAATGCTATTGAAAAGCCTTTTCTGGATCCCCAAAGAACCTTTTAGTTAATGGTTCTTAAAAGAACCATTGTTTTTACTGAAATCACTGCAGATTGCACTTAATTTACCACCACTTTGACATATAACCAAATTTAATACTTGTAACTAACTTAAGCTGACTGTTTTTTTTGTTTTTGTTTTTTAACAAAGTTTGTAGTGGTATAATTTTCGTTTGTCTTTTTTAATATTTAATATTTAATATTTTATTTATATTTTATTCAGAATATTTGTTTTTAATTAATTTTTTAATAGCCTAAGCATACATACAGGCCTAGAATGGTGCATAAAACAAATTCATAAGAAAAAAAAAAACTAAATTACAAATCAGCTCCATATCACATTCCAAGTGATCAAGATCATTTAAAGGATTAGTTCACTTTCAAATGAAAATTAGCCCAAGCTTTACTCACCCTCAAGCCATCCTAGGTGATCGAAAACAATTGAAAATTTTCACTTCGTTTCAAATAGTGGCAAATTAATTCTTGATATAAAAAGAATCACATTTTTACAAGTAACAATATAATTATTGACATCAAAAAATATGATTTTTACTAGTAATGATTGTATTTCTGATATGTGAAACTGGAATTTCAACTAGCAAGAAATCAATTCTTGATATCAACAATTGAATTTGAATGTCAGGTGACATTTTACTAGTGAAAATACAATTACAGATATCAAGAATTGAATTGTTGATATCAAGAATTCATATCCTGAGAATGAAAAAAAGTCAAAATGGCTTGTCACAATAGGTGGCTATTGTTAGCACTTCTGAGGCATGGTAAAAACATGGTACTCATGGTAAATCAAGAAAACAAGCTATTCAAACAATAAGACTAAGGAGGAAATGCACTTTCGCTAAGATACTCTCTAATATATAGGCTATTTATTATTTATGCCATGCAGCGATTTTTAATAGTACGTATCAGAGGATTAATACGAAAGCAGCTGATGTTAATGGAGGATTTTGCAGCTTTACTCGCAACTCCCGGTGAGAATCAGACCCGTTATAAACCCTAATACACTCAAATTAATTACATGAATTGATAAGTGTACTATCAAAGTAGTAATAAAGATGTTTGCTGTCATAATGATGACAGTAGCTTGAGCCCTTCCAAGCAGGCCTAAACGAACCAGACTGGAGTGCTCACACTTGTCAAATGAACCGGGCTTTGGGGGGTGAAACACACTCAAGCATGGTTCAGAGTGCCTAGTGTGAGTACACCCCTTAATGTTTAATGTTAAGGTTTGTTTTTACGTTTACGCTCACTGGAAACAGGACTTGCCGGCATCTTGGAAGTTAGGTCAAATGATGCCTATCACTGAGGAAGGGGTTGATCGATATACACAGTTCACAGGTCGAATGTCCGACTTTGAGTGGCACTGCAGATGTTATTTCCAAGAGAGAGGTTGAAAAAAAACATCAATTCTGAGCTGTCTGGAATACAGCATATATAGACTGGAAATTGAGGGTTACAGGCAACAGAATGTCCTGGTTAAAATAGCTGATTTCTCTGGATTTAAACATTGTTGGAAACGTCTGGGATACTGTAAGTACACAAGTCAACAAATATTATGCAATATCATTGCACCTGCTGCACTCATGGTACGGCAGCAAAGTTCTTTGATTATTACGCCGGAATGAGAATATAGTTCCTAGCCATATCGGCCTAGAAAATCACAACTTTTCATTTTCTGTCGGTCTTAGTACACGATGTAACTACAGAAGAATCAAGTTTTAAACAGGAAAAATATGGAAACTCTTTGGTCATTTTTGAGCAAGATGCTAACGGTCTAATCAGATTCAATGAACTATGCTAAGCTATGCTAAAAGTGGCCGGAGATCGGCTGAATGGATTCGAAAAGGTAAAACTCAACTGTTTAACTCTAGAGGAGTTGGAAAATGAGCCTGTTTTCAAAAAAAAAAAGTGTTGTGTTCCTTTAATACATTTATAACCAGATGCTGATCAAATCAATAAGCCATGAAAATGTATAAAATAGCTCTGCCTGGACCTATTAGCACTGCAACAAACAAAACACCAAAATAAATAAACTTTTATTAATGCTCTCAAATTTATTTAAAGTAGCTATCATGATCTATCATGACTTTCCGGTGAAACACTGTTTGAAGGCCATTTTAGTAGCAGAAATCTCTGCGTCAGTTGGGTGTAGGCTAGTTGCTCTCCACCGATCTGATCGCACGATGGGACTTGCAATAAATTTGCCTATGTGAGAATATTCCCAAAATTTATGACAGTTTTTTTTCTTTACAATTCGGACTTTATAACTCACATTTCGCGAGATTATATCAAATCTGAGAAAGTCACAATTACCTTAGCTATTTATGTAGCCTATTTCCGTGGCGGAGACAAACTTCCGTTATTTAGAACTATCACTTTCACAAAACACGTAATCGCTGTTTACAAACACACGGTCTTTAAAAGTGCGACATAACACGTTGAAACTGTGAAATGTAAACAGAGACCGGAGAACCAACACAATCTAATAATGACAGGCCTACTAACATTTACAAATAACGTTTTGTTTAGGTTATTCGGGTAATCAATCGAAAGTGTAGTCTAATATTTCTATTGAAATGTAAAAAGAGATGTCTCAACAGAGAGCAATCGTAATAATCGTGATTATCATTTTTAAGCAAAATAATCATTTTAACAACAATTGTAAGCCATGTTGATTAGGTTTCGTTTTTCAAAAAACAAACAAACAAACAAAAATCTAGTCTATTGCGATAGCTAATTGCAAAAACATGCAAGTTGGATTCATATTTAATATTCATATTCATACTTACATGGTCAAAGTTTTGCTCGTTCTTGCGTATTGTTCAGGCATTAAACGTCAGGCTAAACCACAACTAAAAGTAGACTGCGAAATCTCAAAGTTTCCCCCACTCTCTCTCCCTCCCCTCCCCTCAGATACCAGGCTTTAACAGATTAAATCACATGATGAGAGAAACGAAGCTTTGAATCAACTGAACCATTTGCATCACATAACTTGACTTCTGAACAGTGTAAATACAACGAAAACTCAGGCCTAACATGCATAAAACACCTTTAGATTATATAAAACACCTTTTACAAATGAACTGCAGATGTTGTTTTTTTTTTTTTTTTTTTTTTTGAAGGTGTAATCAGTTGAATGCGATAAATTAAAGCGATTAATCAATCATCTAATACCATTAAATATTAAGTGTCTTTCTAATATGTGATCTGAATTGGTGGAGATGTTTCCCTTTCTTTTGTGTATAACTGAGTATTTGGCGTTTGCAGTTATATAGCTAAACAAAAATATATTTATTTGTTTTGCTGAATTAATTGTATATTATGCTAAACACACTGTATTTGTTTGTTGAAGATGCATTATGAAATGAAGATGAGTTTTGGAAATGACCTTCACCTACTTTTAAAGTGAAAAGTGTATTATTTCTTTTCCTCACAACTTTGAGAAACTCATAAATCTGCTAATCTGAAGTTATTGACATGTTTTCTATTTTCCACATGCATGTTTTTATGAAATAAATAAATTAGAGATGCACCGATACTAAATTTCTTAATTTAAAAAGCAGATTATTCAGAGTGATATTTGCCGATACTGATAATGATAGTTTGGGGGTTCTGCCTTTTATACCACCTTTTAAGTTAATTATAATTTCATTATAATATTTAATCAATATATTTTTAACGATTATATTTTGAAAAAAATAAAACTTTATTCTCTCCATTTCATCAACTAGTTTCAGAGTAACTGGTATCAGTTACAAACAAACACATTTTTCCAACTAATATTAACACACATTAACTAAATTCGGAAGATTAAATGATATTTCTTGCATTTCTGAATGTTTATACAAAGCACAAATTCAGTGCATTTTCCTGCCCTTTCATCAAAAATATCTTCATTTGTGTTCTGAAGATTAATGAAAGTCTTACAGGTTTGGGATGGCATAAGGGTGAGTAATAAAATGAAATGAAATGACAGAATTTTCATTTCTGGGTGAACTAACCAAGAGGAAAATAAAGGAAGGGGTTCATCTTGCTCTGGGGCATCTTACCCCATCTTACTTATGGACATTGTCTGGCTTTCACAGTTTGGCACAGACATCCATGCCCACTGTTAGAAACATTAATATCTAGCTGAAGAGTTATGATTGATAACCTTTCAGTTACCAGTCCAGATCCTTAAGGCCAACAAACAGAATCCTGGTGCAGGCCAAATATTCATATGTACTGTAATTTAAAAAAAAAAAAAAAATATTGCAGAGATGTGTTGCTTTTTGCATGGCACTTCCTAGACTCTGGAATGACATCCCATTGTCCTTAAAAACATCTCCTACTCTAGGGTCATTTCAGAGGGTGTTAAAAGCTTAGCTTTTAATAATGTGTTGTAAATTGTATTTTTGGTTGTATGTATTTTTCTTACTCCCATGTTGTGTTTTTTAAAGGTGCTTTAGAATTAAAATTGAGTTGAGAAAGAGCTTTATTTCCAAGCATGCTTACAAATGCAAAGAAATGTAAAAAAGTGCCATAGAATGTGTGTGTTGAATGAAACGCACGACAGGAATAGTCCAAGTTAACGGTATTTAATTATCAAATCTAAACACTGGAGAATGAAACGACGTAAAAACATAGACGAGAATGGACAGAGAACGAGGGAGAACACAAAATATAAATACAGGGACTAATGAAATAACTAACAAGCAAACAAAGGAAACTGATGAGATAATTAAAGCACAGGTGAATTAAATGACTAATTAACAACACAGAGAAACTATCACAGGAAAACACAATGAAACAGAGCATGTAACAATAGGAAGCTTGGGGCCAGATTTACTAACAGAATTGCAATGAAAAGGGATGGACATCAGTGTTTTTATGGAATTGTGCTCTCACGCTAATTTACTGTTTTGTAAATCTGGCCAATGGAGTGTTGAAGAAGTATAAATAGTGTTGTTTATTGCACATGTTTTTGCTCAGGAGGCATGAGGTAGATTGCCTGAACCAGGTACAGACGTTTCATGAGTTCACATATCCATATAATTAAATAGAGTAAAGTAATGCGTATTTGGCGTGCTGTCCGGGGAGAGGGCTCCGAGCTCGGAATTTTGTCCCGAACCCAGAATACTCCCCCCGGTGTGGTAAAAGTAGATAGAAATATAAGTGAGGCAATGGGGTGGAGGAGGGATGCAGATAAACTCTCAGATGAACAGAGGTAAGGCTGCTGTATTTATACCTCTTGACATCGGTTGAGTTGATTAACTGAATGCTCTCCACCTGTGCTAATTAGATTAATTATCTGAACTTGCTTTGTTAATAAAACATCATGCAGAGGACGGGTTCAGTGACAGCTGAGTATAACTGTGTCAGCAGCACCTGTGGCAGGTTGAACTTCTTCAGCTGGTGAAGGAAGTACAGTCTCTGCTGAGCCTTTTTCAGGATGGAGTCAATGTGATTGTCCCACTTCAGGTCCTGAGAGATGGTGGTGTCCAGGAACCTGAATGACTCCACTGCCTCCACAGCTGTTGATGATGCTGAGTGGGAATAATGCTGGGGGTGTTTCTCCTTAAGTCCACGTTCATCTCCCCTTGTTTGAGTGTGTTCAGCTCCAGGTTGTTATAACTGCAGCCAGCTGTTCAATCTCCAGTCCGTAAGCAGACTCGTCACAGATGAGGATGAGGAGGATGAGTGTGTTTTGTGGTGTAGTAGTTGGAGCAAGGGAGAAGAGCAGTGAGGAGAGCACACATCCCTGTGGAGCACCAGTGCTGATAGTGTTGGATGTGAGTTTTCCAAGCCTCACAGGCTCCACTGACAGATGGAGGTGGGCACAGAGAGTTTGGGCAGGAGGAGGTTTGGGTTTGGGATGATGGTGATTAAGGCGAAGCTGAAATCCACAAACCGGATCCTTGCATAAGTCCCTGCACAGTAAAAAACGTTGGGTTATTTTATTAACCCAACTGTTGGGTTAAAAATAACCCACAGTTGGGAAGGTGCTATGTTAACCCATAGTTGGGTTACTTGTTGGGTTATTTTTAACCCAACATTTTTTAGTGAGTGGTTATAGGATATAATGCAGCCCCAAATTGACTGCATCATCCACAGACCTGTTTGTCTCATAAGCAAACTGCAGGGGGTCTAACAGGGGTCCATTGATGTCCTTCAGGTGGGCCACAACCAGTCTCTGAAATGACTTCATGTCCACAGATGTCAAAGCAACAGGTCTGTAGTAATTTAGTCCAGTGATTTGGAGTTTCTTTTGGGATGGGGATGATGGTGGAGGATTTGAAGCAGGAAAGGGACTTTGCACAGCACCATCTGTTGGAGATCTGTGAGAAGATCTGTTGGATCTGAAGGTAACTTATAAGTAGCCAGTGGCATCGCTAGATTTTCTGGGCCCCTGTACAGTTTAAATTAATTGGGAACCCTAGGTAGGAATCGGGTTCTTGAATAAAGGATATAAAGTGAGAGCCAGAGCCAGCAGAGCCCCAAATGCATTCGGTCCAATAATCATAAACCAGTGCCATGCACCTGGAAAAGAAGACAATTTTTTTTTTTAAGTTTTTTTCTTTTCTAAACTCACTGCTTAAAGGTTTTGTAAAGCTCTCAATGTGCCCTGTTTTACTTACTAGGTTGTTTTGTGTCATCAGTCTTGTGATTATCCATGTTTTCCAGTTTTTCCTTTGATTCTGTAGAGGATATTGAAAGGTTAGTCACACAGTTTAGCATCAATTTGCTGTTCATGATGAATAATCCTCAGCTATCCAAATACTTTAAAAGTAATATTTCTGATCATCCACTGATCTTCTCTCACCTGTGACTGTGACTGTGATCAAGATTTCTCCTTCAGAGTCCAGAACTCTGTATGTTCCAGTGTCAGAGACTGTAAACTCTTTAATGGTCAGAGTCTCATCACTGTCGGTCAGTCGATCACTGCTGACCCCATGACCTCTCGTCCACACCTCTGTCCACCCAGTCTTGATTCTGTTCTGATGCTCCACTTTATCAGCATTGATCAACAGAACATCCATCTTCAGCTGCTCTCCTGTTTTCACAGAAATCTCATCTGAGGAGAAACAAAGACTCAATCATTATTATAATTGTGTCAATCAAACAAGCTCATAAACACATTTCTGATTGTGGGACCAAATGTAATAATTTATTATTTAGATTAAATCAGCCATTATAAAAACCTATATTTGGTGACCACCAATATTCAGAGTCTCTGGTAACATGCAATACCTACACAATTAAAGGAAAACTTGAAAAGCACATGCTGTTTTGACTTTACCCTGAATATGAAGATGGTACTTTCTGATTTCTCGCTCAACTTCTCTCTGATCATTAGTGTAAAAGCCATTAAAAAAGTATTTCCCAGCATCACTCAGTCTCAGATCCTTGATGATGATGTCACAGTTTCCTTCTTTAAACACTCGACCACTACATTCTTCAGTCTGACAAACAGGGATGTTTTTTGCCCGCCAGTATAAACTAAACTCAGAAATCTCATTGGCCTTATATTCACATGGCAGGGTCACGCTGCCTCCCTTTATTCCTGTCACAGATTTAGTGATTTCTTCAGAGGGAGTTCCTGTGAATACAGACAGAATCATATTCATTCAGAACAAGTATCATTACCAAAAAAATAAATGTGTTGTTTCTGTATATTCTCTGTAATCAAGGTCATCATTCTAGATATTAGAAATATTAGAAGTGGCACATAACAAATGCTTTCAAATGTTGATGACAATAGTTTAAATCAGTATCAGATGCGTCAGTTGTTGTGAACTCCAGAACAACATTTATTAATCAATGAACTGCATAGATATGTCAGTGATGTGTGTTATTTATGTAATATGATGGGAAATTTACACCATTATTCCACAAATACCCACCAAATCTGAGTGGCACACCATAAAAAATTTTAAAAACATATATGAACATATACTGACCGATATGATAGACGAGACAAAGCATAAGAAGATGATTCAACCTGATGAGAAAACAGAAGAGCTGTGATGACGAGAGATACTTATGAGTGATAAGCTATTACACAATTGTTTATGTCCTCTGTATTATACTTTCACTTTTGTTTTATTTGAAGACGTTTATATGCATGTGGATTTTACATGTTAAAAATATTCAACAATAAACAACCTGATGGTACTTGCACATGTCTGAATATTTGATACCACAGTGTTTTAACATACACACACACCGAGTAAGGAAACACTGACGTCAGACACGACACACACATAACATACATTCATACATACAGTATCAGCAGGTTTCGTTTTCCACAAACAAGCACTATTGCAGCACAAAAACACAGATTTATATATAAACACTAAAACTTACATTGTTAAAAGTTCTGAATGGGTGTTATGTTCAGCCGTCAACCACCAACACTAGTGAGATGAACAGAATAGCGTTATAAAAAATAAACTGGCTGCGATTTACAGAATGGGTGTGACTCTTTGCTACACGTGTCGCGCTGCTCCACTCTGATTGGTTCGGTCGTCTTTCATATGCGTACGTGACAGGAAATGTGTTCTGAGTTTTCACTGTAATGCAGACATTACAACATTAGCATACGTTACATACCGCAATGGCAAGAGTAATTGATAATGAAAAGTTTATTCTTGGTGGAATCCTACACCAAAAAAAAAAAAAAAAAAAATAGAGAGAGAAAAAGAATAGCACGATAACGACGTAACGCAGAAATGTTTCATGATTTTCAATGTCGTGCTCTAAATCAGCAATCTTTCATTTAATTCTCTTAATAGTAACACGAATAATCATAATAACATACACACTGTTCTTAAAGGAAGCATCTTCTTTTACTTCCCATATATTCAATGATTTTAACTCTTTATCATCTTTTTTCTTGTGGTTTTACTTGCATCGTCATAATGTCATCAGTGTAGATCTCATTATTGTGTATTGCACATTTTTAGTTTTTCTGAAAGCGTTGTATGTCATTGACTTTATACAGTATTTGAATAGGTTTAGCATCATTTGTAATGATCAGGTTTTCTGTCTGAAAAGACACAAACACTTAGTTTTACTGCTGTTTATTTGATCATAACTCTCAACAAACACATTCAACACTGAAGACATGTAATAAAGCTTCATATGCGTCATAAAACAGATGTCACTCAGTTATATTTTCTTATAAACTCAGATTGTATGTAGGCCTATATAATTATCCTCATGATAAATACTATGTAATGTCTAGATGTATATTTCTAATAAAATTCTTGTAGGTCTAATGAAGTTCAAGCATTAGTTTGCTTGTTTTGGCTGTGAATAAAGATACTGACTCGATGATTTTCTTATTGATATCTACATGTAAAAACATGCTACTTAAGCTTGAATATTGTTTATCAATATTGAATTAATATATACTGCATTAAAGACAGTGGCAGGAGCAGCAGCATTGCTATTTGACTGAATATTAACCACAAATGATTATGATTGATTGAGCTTTGCCACAACTGAAGATCTGTTCAACAGAACCACATCTGAACCACACTGGTGAACCACCATCAGTGCTGACATACAGAAATGCTGATTAATGGTGAAGTCTATATTTTGTAAATATGGGCCTTTGAAAAGGCTGACTGATTTTATTGTGCTTTGGCTACAATAGGTAGTTCTAGTGAGGACAACAACCATCCATGTCATTTCTGCAGGCTTCATGCTCTGAGACATGCTTATTTCTCCTGCTCATCGTCTAGCTAAAAAAAATCCCTCATCCCTAAATGAAAGCTTAAAATAAAGGCCTTCATTTTTGTTTGGTTCAGGGCCTTGTCCATTGTTTTTGAATTTCTGTTACTTTTGCTATATTTTCACATGTAAAACAAGGATTTGGTAATCCTCTTGTACCACTGTCCTCTTTTGTGCTAAGAAATAAGTCTCCTGATGATTCTCTCCCAAGTGGTTATATTGATGTCAGTATTAAGTCTGAGAATGATTGCATGACATTAATGTGAAATCGTTTTAGTTTTTCTCAGTGTGATAGTAGATCTGACATCATTGACTTGTGTTTGAAGAGGTTTAGCATTAGTAATGATAAGGTTTCCTGTCAGAAAATACACAAACACTTGACATTTCTTAGTTTTACCGCTGTTTATTTGATCAGGACACATTTATCATTGAATATGTCTGTTGACATTTTTAAACAAGTTTTATGTGCCATAAAACCTTTAGCATTTATATTTACATATTAAAGCTCCTCATTGTAGATAAATATATAATGCCTATAAAGATACAATCTAATGTTCTTTTTGAGCTCATTCTCTACATGTAAAAACTGCAGTTGTGTAAATTAAACTTAATTAAACTTAAACTCTAAGCTTGAATATTGTTTATATATATTGAATTAATAAATATTGTATATAAGGCAGTGACGCAGTGCTTTCAGTTAAGTAAATATCATTGACAAGCACAACTGAACCACACACCAAAATAATATCCACAACTATTAATGCATTGCTTTCACTGCTGCTAAAAAAACCTACATTTACCACAACATCAGCTTCTCTTAACTGAAGGTGAAATCTGTCATCTGAGCCACAGTTGTCTATTTGTGTTTCTCTACAACAATGTTGATTTAACTGCCAGAGCAAAGCTCAGATTGTAAAAAATAAGCACGCTGTCATTTAGCTGATTTACGACTCATCCGAGATGCACGTTTCGCTTCTGTCCATCCTTTCTGCTGTCCTTGATGGTAAATAATTTCAGCTGCAACAACTGTAGCCAGAAAAAACATAAAAGCAGCGAGTCCAACACCACTGAACATCAACACACGCTCCGTCACCGTCACTCCATCATCTACAGACACAAGAGTTACTCAAATTCATACAACCAGTGTTCGAAATAGTGCTGGATTTCCAGAAAATGTTATCTGTGATGTCAACTTTTTTTGGCAGTTCTGTGACAGAAAGACAAATATATGTCACTTTATTACAAATACAGACATCCATCTAAACATTTATGAAAGTCTTAAAAAGTCTTAATTAACCTTTTCAGAAATTAAGGCCTTAAATGGCATGTTGTTTTTAACAGATCTTTATAGTCCACAAAACAAATAACTGAATTTACTCAAATGATCCAGTTCAAAAGTTTCTTAATACTTTGTTTTGCTTAAAGTTTTGAATCAACCTCTGCAAGATGCTCTGCCATGTCTTCAATGTCAGAAGTTTGGACACATCTACTCAGGATCATCTGCTCATTTTGGACATTCAACGAACACCTGGTGGCTTTCAGCACCAGTCAAGAAGGAACATGTGCGATGAACTCTTGAAGATGCTTTTTTATAAAAGTACTGAATTCATACAATTTGTTTTGTCTACAAACCCCATCTCCCCTACAGGGACAAGTTTGTGAAGATATGATGAGAAAACTGAAATATGTTACCGGTATACTGATGCTCCAGTCTGATGGGTTTGTCGAAGTGCATCTGTGGAGTGTCAGATTTTGTTCCACAGAAATAAAGACCAGAATCTGACTCTGATACTCCTGAAATAGTGAAAGAGACTCTGGTGATCAAACTGTCTGCAGTAATGTTCAGACGAGTTTTGTCTTTATTGTGGGTGGTCAGAAGTTTTTTTCTTGTTACATCCTTCTCTGCAGAAATCAGCAGAACGAGCTCTTCAGATCTGAGATGATACCAGGCCACTTCATATCTGTTTCTCATGCTGCAGTTCAGAGTGATGTCTTCTCCCATCTGAACTCTGAACAGATCTGAAGATCCTCGTACTGATGCATCTGGAGACACGTTTATAAAAATTAGTATACAGTGTAGGTTTAAAATAATTATATTATGAAATGTATTTAAGTTTGAAAATTTACCACTGGAAGTGATTTGCATATTTCCAAAGCAAATTACACAGAAGAAAATGATTTTTTCCATTTCGTCTCAACAGGTTTCTGCAGACTTTAACCACACTGCTGTTTACTTCACAGCTTCTCTATCTGCTGCTTTTCCGGCTTAAGCTGTGAAACATATCTGTGAAATGCAATCATAAATCATGTAGAGGTCTCTTCATTTGTGGTTTGCTTCAGATATGCTACCTGTAGATTGCACAAAGAATTGTCCAAGCAAATCAGCTGCTGTATTGACAACATCTATATTTCTCCCATTCCAGTTTGGTTTCCAATCCACACAATCCAACTTTCTTTACATATTTGTATGTACCATTTACAGTGGCAAGAAAAAGTATCTGAACCACTTGCAGAATCTGTGAAATTGTGAATAATTTTAATAAAATAAGAGGGATCATACAAAATGCATGTTATTTTTTATTTAGTACTGTCCTGAGTAAGATATTTTACATAAAAGATGTTTACATATAGTTCACAAGACAAAACAATAGCTGAATTTATTAAAATAACCCCATTCATGCATTAAGAGTTGGGGGGTGAAAATTTTTGAACAGGATCAAAATGTCACAATTTTTCTTATTTTGTTTAATTTTCATTTAGTACTGCCCTTCGGAAGCAACAGAAGATACTTCCATGTTTCCCGGAAAAAAAAAAATTAAGTACAATTTACCTTGATATTTGAATTCAAAAGTTTTCACCCCTCGGCTCTTAATGCATCGTGTTTCCTTCTGGAGCATCAGTGAATGTTTGAACCTTTTTTAATAGTTGAGTTTGAGTCCCTCAGTTGTCCTCAGTGTGAAAAGATGAATCTCAAAATCATACAGTCACTGCTGGAAAGGGTTCAAATATGCAGAAGATGCTTGAAAACTGATGAATCTGCAGGAGCTGGAGGATTTTTCTGAAGAACAGAGCTCAGTTTAACTGCTCAGGACAAACAAGGAACTCATGAACAACCATCACAAACAAAAAACAGTCGTGGATCATCAGGTAACCACACACAGTATTGAGAATCAATGCTTCACAAACTTTTGAACAGAGATATTTTAATAAATTCAGCTATTGTTTTGTCTTGTGAACTAAATGCAAACATCTTTTATGTAAAATATCTTACTCAGGACAGTACTAAACAAAAAATAACATGCATTTTGTATGATCCCTCTTATTATGTTAAAATTATTTACATTTTCACAGATTCTCCAAGGGGTTCCCAAACTTTCGCATACCACTGTATATAATTTATATTTACATTATAAAATAAAAATCAATTTACATGGTAAAAAAAAATTGTAAACATTTGCAGAACAAAACTAAATTTTACAGTATAAAACTGTAATTTACAAACTAGAAAATTTGAATGTAAACCAATAATGCACACTACTGCTAAAATCTGTTTTGTACCGTTAACATATACTGACAACCACCATCATAAAGCAGGTGATAAAAGAGAAAACCACATGAAGAATCAGAGTTCATCACAGTATAGGTTTTTCACGCGCTGAAGCACGCTAATATATAAAAGGTGCAAAGAGTGATTCACGCAAACGCAAAACACCATCATGGTGACACGCAACACTTACTTAATGCAATAAACATTCATTAAACAACAGATGATGTAACATAAAACCCTAATGTACATAACTGATAACAAAAACTATTAAGAAACATGATTATCTAAACATTCAAATGTGGAGTGTTTTACAGTTTTTGACTAAATTACATGTTCATTGTTCTTTTTTACTTCTAAAAATGACTGTTAACCTAGTAACAAATGTTTTTTCCAAACAAATGTTTAGCTTTTTTATAATATTTTAGTTAAATCACATTCAATTTAATGTGCAGCATTGCAATAAAGTGTTTTATTAGCCAGCAGCAATGCTACACTGATGTAGAAATGTTAGTGTAATCCATGACCGACTTCCTCTAAAGCAGGGCCTACTTAAGACAATATTTGCAGTATTTACAAGTGCAAGTCTTTATTATCTAAGTGTTTTTATTATCTAGCTAAGTCTTACTAGTCCTTTAATGGTTGTCCTATTTAATTGAGCTCACGGAGAATACTCCTCTTATTTATCGGGTTTACAACTGTGACCGGGCGATACCCAAAGATCACACTTGATTCCAACTACGCCACCGGGGGATTTTATACCCACGGAAATAATTTTATATAGCAACACAAATTCGTTACCAATAGGTGGGTGAGTAGAGACACAGGCAAAGGATTACAAAGATGATTTATAAAAGTGCTTTATTAAAGTGTACAAAAGTTAAAAATGTTTGCATTATCTCACAAGGGCTCAATATTCACAGGACACAAAAACAACAAACAAAAGACACGTTACAAAAACTATAATATACAGGGTTCCTACACATTTTCCAATTCAAAATTCCATACTTTTCCAGACTCAAATTTCCAGACCTTCCAAATGATTTTCTGCCATTGGTAAGCTTCTGTCTCTTTTTCTATGTTTTCTCTGCTTCATGTTTGTAGTCGGGGTCTTACAGTCTTTTAGTGATTTTTAAATTAGTGCTTGATTGTTAGTGCTACGTTGTCGTAGGGGGGTCTGGGGGCATCCTTCCCCAGGAGAATATTTTTGTAATTTTAACATGTAAACAAAGCATTCTGGTGCAATCTGTTGAGAACATAAATGGAAAAAACAACATTTGCTTCAAGTAAAAACAAAAAATAATAAATAGTGGCAGTAGGGCTGGGCATTGACGCAAATTACACAATTGAATGCAATTTTGATTCAGAAGCTTGCAGTTTGATTTGATTCAGTATTGATTAATTCAGGTACAGTACATGGCAAATTTCCTCAAAGAAAAAAATCTCTCTCAACTAATGCTGTAAACTATACAGGGAACCACAGGGTATCACTATATATTAGGTTAAAATTGATTTGCAAGCTACTCACATATAGGCTAAATTATACACAAGGAAGTTTTTATAAATTTTTAATGACGGTTATTTTTCTATTTTTTTTTTTTTTTTTTTATTTAGGCCTAAACATTTAAATAGTGGCTGTCATGATTTATACATTCAATATTGAAGCACATGTTATGTACAAATACCAGTGTTGGGGAGTTAACTGTGTAAACAACGGCTCCACCATAATAAGAATAGCAATGTATAGTGAGACATTTAAGATTTTAAATTATATATAAAGCATGCAAAGAGAGTCAGTGTGAGATAAAGGCTACATTTGAGTATTGTATCTTTTGATAGTTTACAAAATAAATTAATTGTAGTGCATTGTTTTAAACCCCAAACATCTTACTAAAACATTCTTCATTAACAGTTATTTAGTTATTTGTAATAAGCTATGTCATTTAATAAAAACATTAAAAAAAAAAAAAAAAAAAAAAATCACAGTAGTTTCAATGTAGCTAGCTACTTTTTGATAGTAACTTGTAGTGTAGCTAACTACTTTTTCAAAAGGGTAGCTTGACTGTAGTTTAACTACTTTAATTTAGGAGTAGCTTGTAGCTTGTCAAACTACAGTTTCAGAGTAGCTTCCCCAACACTGACAAACACAATGAATATGCAATAGCCTATAGTGCATATATTAAGCAAAATGCTCCTCTTGAAGTTCATTTTTGTTGCTGACTAATTCTTTTTTGGACATTGAATGGCTTTTCTGAAGTTGGCTAAACGTGACATTTTTACAAGCTGTTTTATTGATGCCTTTCTGCGGTTGAAACACTGATTGATCGATTGCATGTGACATGATACAGATTTCGGTAAGTTGTACTGTATCTTTCAACATACCTTCGGATGTTCATTTATGTTTATTTTGTGTTGTAACTAGTAAAGTGGAACAGATGGTTCACGAGCGCTATATCGATCCATCACGCCACAGAGCACCAAGAAAGATCTCGACTCACTCCAGTCTATGGGAAAGTAGCCTATTTCCGATTCTTGTGTGAATCCTGAGACACACACATTTCACATAAATTATGTATTTTAATTCAAAAGGGCTATAAAGTGACTAGTTTGCAGGTATGATAAATTAGAAAACTGAATATAGCCAATAGTCTGGAAACAATTTTTTTTTTCCATACTCCGGTTTCTTTTTTCCATACTTTTCCAGATCTGGAAATTACTCAAATCAAATTCCATGCTTTTCCAAACCACGTAGGAACCCTGAATATACATAAAATAAAGAAGTTTAAAGGAGGGAGATGGTCTGCCGTAACCCTTAATTGTCACACCACACTTAATAAACCACATGCTTGACGCATGTGCACTCACTCGACGGTGAGCGATAATCCGGCCCGCAGTCACACACACACGTTCGTTTTTGTGAATTGTGGGGACATTACAGGCATAATGGTTTTTATACTGTAGAAACTGTATTTTCTATCCCCCTACACCAACCCTACCCCTAAACCTAACCGGTGGATATTGTGTTTGTTGTTGTTGTTCAGTCTTTCTTTTCAGACTGTGAAACAACAAATTTAAAGCTGACGGGCTGTATGTGGCCCTCGGGCTGCCTGTTGAGTACCCCTGCTCTAAATAAATTTTACATCTGGACATACAGTAGATGGACACGACATTTTGAGTGTATCTTACTCAAAAAAGTAGTGAAATTCAGAAAACAAACATATAAACAAGACCAGCAAGAGAGATTGTTGAGTGAGAAAAGAACAGTACATTTTCACAGCATGTCTAGTACTAGTAATATAATACAAAAATAAACCCCTAGCCCATAAATATGCACATTGTTAATTATTTACAGCAAAAAAAAAATTGAACTTGCTGTCAGTTTGACTTGGTTTTGAGGTGGACAGCTACAGGCAACCAAAGAGGAGATAAATGAGAAGCGGTAGTGCAGAAATCCAACAAACTGTAGTCTCACTCGAACCACCTTCAGGGGAGATCATAAGTATATTAATCTATGTTGTTAAAAACCTTACTGCAGATTACAAAATAAATAATACAAAAATTAAGTGATATTCAGAAACATCATTGTAATTGTCTACTTACTGGAAATTTGTTCTTCCTCCAGGGATATTTCCTGTAAGTGAGCTTCTGTAAAATATATTAAAAATCATACATTTAGTTTATTAAAGAATATCATTAGAATATACATGTTGCATGTTGATATATTTGTGGCTAAATTTACACAACATCAGAATATGGTTGTCAGTCCAGTGTTGAGAGCTAAATGCAGTTCAGTCACTGTTGAGAGAAACAACTGCATTCCAAACCAAACTGAATTTTCAAAAGATAGTTAATTTGATTTGTGCTGAATGAATTGAACTGCAGTCAACAACTAGTTTACTGTCTTGCTAGCTGTTAATCTTTCAAGTTATAATATATTACAGAAACACCAAAATGTACAGTACTAAGAGAAAAAAAGAGAAGAGTTTGTCTGGACACATGTGTGAAAGGATTTAAGCTCAAAACTAAGAAAGCATTAAAGTTGCAACAGAAAGTCTTTATCTTTACCATGGTGCACTTGTTTTCACAGAAGTGGATTAACTTTCTTCTGCTGTGTCAGTGTTATTTACCAGCTGGCTGTAATTAAAAAAAAATTAAACAATACCCGAGATGTTCAATGGTTTAGCACGCTATGATTTAACGTATTTGAAACGCATGATTAACCCAGGCTATGGGTCACGGACCCCACTTTGAGAACCGCTGCCCTAATGGTTATTTTTAGGTTATTATTTTGCAACCATAAAACAACGTTCTCAGAACGTTGCAGGGTGGTTATTTCGCAGGTCGCAGATGATTTTGTGTAATGCTAGAGCCCTGAAATTTGTTTAATACAGCATTTACTAAAATACAGAAATTGGATAAATCAAAATGAGTTTTGAATGATAATATTAAGCCAGGGTTTAAGCATAGATAACAGAAAATACATTTTGTTTTGGGTGCCTCTGATCTTCACGCTCACAGAACTTGTTTTACTGGCTGACTTGCTCATTCGTTTATCAACCTCTTTATTGAACGATTACTTATAATTAATATAAATATGATTTAAAGAGGTCCGACATGCATAACTTAAGAGAACTTGATCTTAATCGAGTTTTTGTTTATGGACCAAAAGAAGAATGTCCTGCTGTGCAAACGGTACACTTCAGCGGTAATGTAGTCTACAGTCATTTTTCTATCCCTTCAATAACAATAATGATGATAATGGTAATGATAATAATAATAAAAATAATAATAATAGTAATAGCAATTAGATTAGTTTCCCCAGTTTGATCTGCCTGTTTTTTTAACGAAATAATGCATACAGTTTCATGGCCAATAAAAATATTTATGAATGGTAAATTCGCAGGCGGGGCTGCACAATTCTTGCTAAAATGTGAATCACGATTTTTCTCTGTGGGATTTGAGATCATAATTCTCTCACACAATTCTCATTTTTTTCAATCAAAACATTTATTGCAAAAAAAAAAAGTGCTGTCTATACAGAATGGTTATAAAGTGCTTTACTTAAAAGTAACAAAAACAGTCTATTTTCCTTATTTTATTGATTTGTTTATTTCGGCTGGTAATGTTATGAGTGGCTCCCTTGTCCTACATGACTAACTTGAACTGTATTTTGTGGTGAAGACTGGTGGTGTTACCTTACACAGTGTCCAAACGAAACGAGATATGAATGTAGTTTAATATGAATATGAATACATTTAATATGAATGTAGTATATAATTTAACAGTGGGAATGACGGCTACATTCATACAGTGTTTGCGAGTGTCTCGACATTTACAAATACAGACACAATAAGCTCATGGAGCGAACTTGTCAATCATTATTTATGGATGACGCTGAGAAAACTCTGACCAATAAGAGGACATTGTACTCGCATGTGACTTCCATAAACACATTTTGGTACGTTTTAAATGTTCCTGTGTGATAGCGAACCCAACCAAGAACAAATGGAACATTGTAACAAATTTAGTCCCTGTTTCAGAACAAAACAAACAATCCATAGGTGTGAAAACACACCGATGATACTATTTTAGGAAACGGTTTCTGTTTTTCTGTGATGTCGCAGCTGGAACAACACAAAGTATGGCAATGATGATCTCAGGTAATGTTTATGTGCTTAATGTTAAAAGCATCTAATGCGAGTTTGAATATCATTCTGTGTGTCTTTTATAGCTGTACTGAAAGCAACAATGAACAGTTTACCTCAGCTCTTCAAAATACATCAAGTGAATCGCCATCATTTAGAAAGATAATCGCATTTATGTATGAATCGAGATCGTGTTCGATCAAGTTTTAGGCCCTGCCTGTATATACAGGATCATTTGAGAGATGTCACAGACCCTAACTGTGTTAATGATGCCTGTATGTGTAATCAATCTTATTTGACAATTATTTTCTTTCACCTGTGATTATCACAGTGACAAGTGTCACACCTCCTTCGTTCAGGACTCGGTATGTTCCAGCGTCGCTTGATGTGAAGTTATTTATGGTTAGGAAACCATTTTTGTCAGTTAGACGATTGACATCTTGTCCTCTCTTCCACATCTCCGTCCAGCCTGTGGCTGAATAATGCTCAACTCTCTCAGCCTCTTGTGGGAGTTCATCAAACGTCAGCTCTTTGCCTTTCCATCCTGATATATAACCTGGAAAAAAAATATAATAATAATAATAATAAACATTCACTGGTAGCATATGAAACCAACAAACCAAATAAAACCCAAATCTAAATTTTAATCAGTTTTGACCTTACATGTGATATGGACATCGTAGCTATTGGAACTGGAGCCACCATTGTCATAAAGGTGCAAAACGTAGCGCCCAGCATCAGTGGTCCTCAGTTTTTGTAGAGTTAAGTTACAGTTTCCACTCTTCTGCACCCGGCCGTGGTATTCACGATTCTGACTGACGCCATAAGCAATTTTGGGCCCATATGTAAGGCGAACGGATACATTCGCTCTGGTGCTCAAACATGGAAAGGTAACACTGCTATCCTTTTGTTCTTGCAGAGTTAAAGCAGCAGCACCTAAAAATAAAAACAGTGTTGAATCACTATACAATATTGATACTGATGATAATCTTATTAGTGTCACCATTCCAATTTACAAATAATGTTTCTTTGTTACACATACTCACCAGGCAAACACAACAGCAGAAATGTCAAGAGGCACCTGATTAAAAGAAGAAAATAGTGTGGTTATTTGGTACTCAAATCTCACTTAAAGTAAAGAATATTGTAGAGAATTTTTTTTTTTTTTTTTTTAACTGACCACAATTTGACTAAACTCAACTGTTTCATTTTGTTTTAGTGAATTTGTAAAAATGTATTATGTTTTACACATATGAGATGAAGCTGCACACAAACATTGGAATTGTGTCTACCATCAGTGCACAGTATATAGATTTGAAAAAAAAAAAGTGTATTAACATTAATAACCTTTGAGTTTTCACAGTTTGCAGTTTGCAGACACACAGGATATGATCATAGAGAGAGTTGAGAGGTTGGATTTGTCCTGACTGCAGGAACGTTTTCTCTTTTTGGCTTTTCTTGCATCATAACTGACTTGGTGCGCCATCTCTGTTCTTCTGCTCCAACCCTCCAGTCTGTGAATACACAATAATATATACATAAAATTAATAATAATAATAATAATAATAATAATACACAATAATATGAAGTAGTAAACAAATGTCACACAACAATGCAAATCAAATCATATACAGGTCCTTCTCAAAAAAATTAGCATATTGTGATAAAAGTTCATTATTTCTATAATGTAATGATAAAAATTAAACTTCATATATTTTAGATTCATGCACACCAACTGAAAATTTCAGGTCTTTTATTTTTTTAATACTGATGATTTGCATACAGCTCATGAAAACCCAAATTCCTATCTCAAAAAATTAGCATATCATGAAAAGGTCTCTAAACGAGCTATAACCTAATCATCTGAATCAACTAATTAACTCTAAACACCTGCAAAAGATTCCTGAGGCTTTTAAAACTCCAGCCTGGTTCATTACTCAAAACCGCAATCATGGGTAAGACTGCTGTCCAGAAGGCCATCATGACACCCTCAAGCGGGAGGGTAAGACACAGAAAGAAATTTCTGAACGAATAGGCTGTTCCCAGAGTGCTGTACAAGCACCTCAGTGGGAAGTCGTGGGAAGGAAAAAAAGTGTGGCAAAAAACGCTGCACAACGAGAAGAGGTGACCGGACCCTGAGGAAGATTGTGGAGAAGGACCGATTCCGACCTTGGGGGACCTGCGGAAGCAGTGGACTGAGTCTGGAGTAGAAACATCCAGAGCCACCGTGCACAGGCGTGTGCAGGAAATGGGCTAGGTGCCGCCATTCCCCAGGTCAAGCCACTTTTGAACCAGAAACAGCGGCAGAAGCGCCCTGACCTGGCTACGAGAGAAGCAGCACGGACTGTTGCCAGAGGTGCCAGAGTCTGGAGGAAGACTGGGAGAAGGAATGCCAAAAATGCCTGAAGTCCAGTGTCAAGTACCCACAGTCAGTGATGTCTGGGGTGCCATGTCCTGCTGGTGTTGGCCACTGTGTTTTATCAAGGGCAGGGTCAATGCAGCTAGCTATCAGGAGATTTTGGAGCACTTCATGCTTCATCTGCTGAAAAGCTTTATGGAGATGAAGATTTCGTTTTTCAGCACGACCTGGCACCTGCCACAGTGCCAAAACCACTGGTAAATGGTTTACTGACCATGGTATTACTGTGCTCAATTGGCCTGCCAACTCTCCTGACCTGAACCCCATAGAGAATCTGTGGATATTGTGAAGAAAAGTGAGAGACGCAAGACCCAACACTCTGGATGAGCTTAAGGCCGCTATCGAAGCATCCTGGGGCCTCCATAACACCTCAGCAGTGCCACAGGCTGATTGCCTCCATGCCACGCCGCATTGAAGCAGTCATTTCTGCAAAAGGATTCCCCCCAAGTATGAGTGCATAACTGAACAAATTATTTGAAGGTTGACTTTTTTGTATTAAAACACTTTCTTTATTGGTCGGATGAAAATGCTAATTTTTGAGATTTTGGAATTTGGGTTTTCATGAGCTGTATGCCAAAATCATCAGTATTAAAAACAATAAAAGACCTGAAATATTTCAGTTGGTGTGCAATGAATCTAAAATATGAAAGTTTAATTTTATCATTACATTATGGAAAATAATGAACTTTATCACAATATGCTAATTTTTTGAGAAGGACCTTAAGCATTAGAATTCCCATCTTTGTCATAAGGGTGTTCTTTAATAACGCTTTTTTCATAATAATTGTATTTAAAAGTATCTCTGTAGTCTTCCTGTGGGCACTAAATGCTCCGACACAACAAACCGATATTAAAAGGTGCCCTAGAACTTTTTTAAAAAAAAGATTAAAGATAGTCTAAGTGTCCCCTGAATGTGTCGTGAAGTTTCAGCTCAAAATAACCATAGATTTTTTTTAATTCATTTTTTTAACTGCCTATTTTGGGGCATCATTAATTGCACCGATTCAGGCTACTGGCCCTTTAAATTCTCGTGGCCACGCCCACGGAGCTCGCGCTTGCTTGAACAGTGCTAAACAAAGTTTACACAGCTAATATAACACTCAAAATGGATCTTACAAGTGTTCGTCATGCATGCGGCATGCATGCGTCGGATATGTGAGATTGTATACTTATATATTGTTACATTTGATTTACATTACATTGAGGTTATGCTCTGTGGCTAACAGCTATGCTACACTGTTGGAGAGATTATAAACATGAAGTTGTGTTTAGAATTATACAGACTGCAAGTGTTTTAAAATGAAATAGCGACGGCTCTTGTCTCCGTGAATTCAGTAAGAAACGATGGTAACTTTAACCACATTACATTACAAACATGCTAACGAAACATTAGAAACACATTTACAAATATCACTAAAAAATCATGGATCATGTCAGTTTATTGCTCCATCTACCATTTTTCGCTATTGTTCTTGCTTGCTTACCTAGTCTGATGATTCAGCGTGCAGATCCAGAGTTAATACTGGCTGCCCTTGTCTAATGCCTTTCATAATGTTGGGAACATGGGCTGGCATATGCAAATATTGGGGGCGTACATATTAATGATCCCGACTGTTACGTAACAGTCGGTGTTATGTTGAGATTCGCCTGTTCTTCGGAGATCGTTTAAACAAATGAGATTTACATAAGAAGGAGGAAACAATGGAGTTTGAGACTCACTGTATGTCATTTCCATGTACTGAACTCTTGTTATTTGACTATGCCAAGATAAATTCAATTTTTCATTTGAGGGCACCTTTAAAGAACCAGCAGCGACACAAGGCAGCTGTGTCATTGCTTCATATTTTGTGCACCTGGGCTAAAAAGTTGTGAGAGGGAGGAGTAAAATCTTGCCCTCCATTGCACCCGGCACCATTATATACACTTACTTGATGATCCCTTAAATGCATGCATGACCTGACACTACTAAATGCATTGCCCTTGTGACCCGTCACCGTTATATGTGCCTGCCTGGTGATCCGCCACCATTAAATGCTCTGACCTCACAACCCGCCACCATTATCTGGTCACCTGTCGCCAATACATGTGCCCGTCATGTGACCACTGTTGCAGAAGTTGTTGCACTTCTAGGTCGATTTGCTTACACCCTTCTGTCCAGTTCATCCCAAAACAACTCGATATGGTTCAGGTCTGAAGACTATGCTGCCCATTCCATGATTTGAAGCCTACCATCTTATTCTATTTTTCTAAGATAGTTCTGAGGTTTGATTTGGGTCATTATCCTGCTGTAACCCCTGACCAACTAGGCTTATACCAGAGGTTACTGCATGATGCTGCAAAATCCTATGGTTGTAATTTTGGTTCAGTGTGCCACTTAATGAATTTCTTACTGCCATATATGACCTGTACCTCGAAGTCTTCTCTTCACAGATGAAACTGAGACTTACTTCGAACAGTGTTGCTAACCCAGTAAGCAATTTTTAAAGATAACTAATATGGGGTGTTGAAATTAATCATTCCTACAATGCATCACAATGCGGACGTGGACGATTCTGCATCAGTGCAATAATAGAGCGTAAGCAATTATAGCCTACTGACATTTATCTAACGTCATCCGCCGCATATGCGTTTCCCACGCAAGCATAAAATGGCGGAGGCAAAACAAACGCGAGTAATAAAAAAAAAATGCACCCACTATTTGAACATTTACAGCATGTTGTGCATGCAAGTGTGTGACAGCGTTACTGTAACTTAAAGGTGCCCTAGAATTAAAAACTGAATTTATCTCGGCATAGTTGAATAACAAGAGTTCAGTACATGGAAATGACATACAGTGAGTCTCAAACTCATTGTTTCCTCCTTCTTATAAATCAATTTGTTTAAAAGACCTCCGAAGAACAGGCGAATCTCAACATAACACCGACTGTTACATAACAGTCGGGATCATTAATATTTACGCCCCCAATATTTGCATATGCCAGCTCATGTTCAAGGCATTACACAAGGGCAGCCAGTATTAACGTCTGGATCTGTGCACAGCTGAATCATCAGACTAGGTAAGCAAGCAAGAACAAGTGAAAAATGGCAGATGGAGCATAATAACTGACATGATCCATGATATCATGATATTTTTAGTGATATTTGTAAATTGTCTTTCTAAATGTTCGTTAGCATGTTGCTAATGTACTGTTAAATGGTTTAAAGTTACCGTTTTCTTACTGTATTCACGGAGACAAGAGCCGTCGCTATTTTCATTTTTAAACACTTGCAGTCTGTATAATTCATAAACACAACTTCATTCTTTATAAATCTCCAACAGTGTGTAATGTTAGCTTTAGCCACGGAGCACTATCAAACTCATTCAGAATCAAATGTAAACATCAAAAAAAACTACTCACATGACCCGAAGCATGCATGCCGCATACATGACAAACATCTTGTAAAGATCCATTTGAGGGTTATATTAGCTGTAAATGCACTGTATTATAGAGTCGCGAGCTCGATGGGCAGGGAGCATGAGATTTAAAGGGCCAGCAGCCCTGAATCGGTGCATAGTTAATGATGCCCCAAAATAGGCAGTTAAAAAAATTAATTTAAAAAAATCTATGGGGTATTTTGAGCTGAAACTTCACAGACACATTCAGGGGACACCTTAGACTTATATTACATCTTGTAAAAAAGTTCGATGGCACCTTTAAATGTGCAGTAAGTGGTATTTGAACTACACTGTTGGACATTGTTGATATTTGAAATCAACCCAAACAAACACACCCCTCTCTTCATTACTCCTCCAAAACTCAGAGCCGGTCTCGAATCCCAGCAGCCCAATCACCGCTGGCATGCGAGGCTACATTCAGGAAGTGTACTTTCTTGGAGCAGATAAAATAAAAAGGGAGTTTACATATCTGATGTAGCCATGTGCAGTAACGCTGAAAATTGAGGATGCATCGTGGAATCCATTAGAAACATGATAATCGTAATTGAATTGAAATTGTGATACCAGTGACGATTCACACCCTTAGTCTAATAGCCATCCAAACACAGCCCAGCCCTTAGTCTAGGCTAAAATGAGGCAAAATTTGGGCTGTCAGTGAAAATTTAATAGACTAAACAACTTGTAATCACTGTTGACTTTGCTTACATGGTGTAATAAATCATTGTATATTAGGGGTGGGAATCTTTAGGCACCTCACGTTTCAATTCCAGGAGTCACAGTCCAATTCCAAAACGATTCTTGATCTACCTTTTTCTTATTAATATTATTGATATTTAATTACATATGTAATTATAAGTGCTTTTTAAAATAATTACACATTTAAAAATGTAATTAAAACAATGGCATGTTAAGAATTTCTAATATATAAACTAATGTAGCTTCAAAATAAAAAAGTTAGTAAATAATAAAGAGGAACAAAAAACATTACACGCTATTCTGTCCCTGCTGCAAGTAACGTTAGGTTGTACCTCGACAAATAGTTAAACAGGATGAGGAGAAAAAAAAGCACTTTCAGTGTTCTACTACACTTCAGTTGTACAACATTGTTTTTTGTGAAACTGAAAGCAAACTATACATTAAGCATAAAGCATGAGTAAAAGTAACTTTTGAGAGAGAAAACATGATTTAGCACTAATACAAGAAAGAGAGAGAACAATCTTCGTTAAATACAGCAAATATTTGTGAATACTATGAAATACTTTTTTTAACATAGATGAGATTAAACAAAAGTAAACTTACAGACGATAGCCTCTCTGGCAATAAATAAGAATACAGCTTTTATCAGAGAGACATCTGCTGCAACATCTGACTACTCTTGTAGTCTCTACTCTAAGATGGCTGCCGTGACCTTTAAGTAAAGTCACGTGATGCATCTTAACCACTGAAATAAATCCAAAATCAAACGACTACTTAAATAGTGAGAACACAAGCAATAAACAGAGCTTTCAATATTTAAGAGTATGCTATCAGAACGTTTTCCTTTCAAGAGCAGTGGGTGATTTTTGAACAGGTGGTACATGTTTAGAGCTTACAAGCTGTAATTACGAGCTCTACGAGGATGTGAATTAATATAATATTATATATATATATATATATATAAATAAATAGTTTTTACAGGCCGACAGCGCATAGGATGGGTTTTTATTGCTAGCACGATTACACTATGGTTATAATAATATTAATAATAATAATAATAAATATTTAAAAAAATGGCCGGCCCAGTCGGCGCGGTCCCGAGATGGGCCGACAGCCCCGCCCCCTTTAGTTACTTTGTGTTGCTATGTATGTCCAACAAGCCGTGGCGCTCTCACGCCACACATCAGCTCTGTCAGAGTGAAAAATACATTGTAGCAAAGAGGACACTGACAATGCGTCGACAGACAAGAGAAATTTAAACAATAAATACTGTTTTGCTCTTTAATGTGTCTCGACAGATTGCTGTAGCGCCTCAGTTCAAGCAGCCTGTGGCACTACACACCATTTTTAAAATTCAAGTCCACAACGTTAATCTAATGCTTTGTTATTCATAAATCTGGATATGGTGTTATGATTGGTTAGATCACCTGTCAATCAAAGTCAGTCAAAATCAAGTACGTCATCAAAGAGAGAGCGCAACACAAGCAAACTTTCAGTAAAAGTTAGGAAAAAAAGGAAAGGCAGTGCAGAAAATGTTCGAGGAGGCAAAAAAAGGCTCTTAAGTCCGACGCTGCCAAATGCCTAAAATGAACCAAACTCTTTTCAAAGGGTTTAAATTCGGCAGCTGCAGTGGAGGACAGTGCTGTAGAGAAACAGGAAATACAGCTAGCTCAAGTAATTTTGCACTTCACGCTACTTTTTTTTTTTTTTTTTTTTGTATTAAACAGTTGTAAGCGTAGCATACAACCCCCGTAATATTTAAAATGTCATTGCTTTGTGATAATTGGTTACGTGTTAGCTAGCCTGTTACTAAATTACATGACTGATATATCAGCAGATAAGGTGGGATTTAGGGTAAACAGACTGCTGTACGCTACTTGCAGTATTGTCAAAAACAAGTCAAAAACGTATAGCAACTCAGGTGAAAAAAAGTACACTTCCATTGAAAGTCCCGAATTTACATAGGAAAAGCCTTTGAAAAGTGGCGAGAACTCCGGCGGCAGAAGGGCTTCCAATCTGACATTTAGGTGGCTCTTTTTTTGCTGGACAGGTGAGTTAAACCATTTTTTGTTATTCTAAATGGACGTTCATGTTCACCTAACCAACACAAGGATATAAACACAAATAAGGACTGTTTTCACCCACTGTTTTTATGAATTCGTTTATAGCCTTTTGACAACTTTGACTGTTTCAGGAAGTACGGGGGAGGGGGGGGGGAGGAGGAGGAGGAGGAGGAGGGTCTAGCTAGCCTCTGTTTCGAACGTCAACAGGAAGTACTCGCTTAGTATAGGGTTAGTTCACCCAAAATGAAATAATGTCATTTATTACTCACCCTCATGCCGTTCCACACCAGTAAGACCTTTGTTAATCTTCAGAACACAAATTAAGATATTTTTGTTGAAATCCGATGGCTCAGTGAGGCCTGAGCAATGACATTTCCTCTCTCAAGATCCATTAATATACTAAAAACATATTTAAATTAGTTCATGTGAGTACAGTGGTTCAATATTAATATTATAAAGCCACGAGAATATTTTTGGTGCGCCAAAAAAACCAAAATAACGATTATATAGTGATGGCCGATTTCAAAACACTGCTTCAGGAAGCTTTGGATCATAAATGAATCAGTGTGTCGAATCAGCGGTTTTCGGAGTGCCAAAGTCACGTGATTTCAGCAGTTGGCGGATTTGACACGCGATCCGAATCATGATTCGACACACTGATTCATTTATGATCCAAGCTTCATGAGGCAGTGTTTTGAAATCGGCCAAACTATATAGTCGTTATTTTGTTTTTTTGCGCACCAAAATATTCTCGTCACTTTATAATATTAATATTCCTCCCAATGTAGGCCTCACGGAGCCATCGGATTTCAACTAAAATATCTTAATTTGTGTTCTGAAGATGAATGAAGGTCTTAGGGTGTGGAACAGCATGAGGGTGAGTAATAAATGACAGAATTTTCATTTTTGGGTGAAACCCTTTAATAGATTGTTCTTAATTTTGTACTTCCATAGTATTTTTTTTTTTAAAAATTCTTCTTTAGTACTTAAGATAATGTTAAAATTATCTAAGTGTACTCAACTGTGCTATTTTGAGACACCATTAATTAGAACTAAAATATGCTTTTAATATACTATCTCTGTATTTGTAGTGATATATGGGTTCAAGTGTACTACAAGTGGTAACTAATGGTGTCTCAGAATAGCACAGATGAGTACACTAAGATGTTCTTAACATTATCTTAAGAAGTACTAAAGAAGATTTTTAGTATATTGAAGTACAAATTAGTGTGTGAAAGAGCACTTTAAATACATTATAGAAGTATACTTTTCACCTGGAAATGCACGTGTCCGTGGTGTGGTAATGTGGGCTGGTAATCAGGAGGATTTAATGCAAGTTTGAATAAATACATCAAGTTGACAGCCACCATTTAACTACTGTGACTCTAATTGGAAAAACTAATTGGAGTAGAAATAATTTTAAAGTTAGTAGGCCTATTATAACTTTATTTTTTTATTAAAAAAAAATGTCCTTATGTAATCGTAAGTTAATTTTAAAGCTGCTGTCCGCGATTTTTGGCCCTCTAACGGTTAATAAACAGAACTGCACGCGTCTCGCGGAGGAACATTCTAGCCGGAGCTACTTTTCTCCGTGTATGTCTATGGCGAGTCACACAGTTACTGTGATACTCTGCGGCAGGTCCTACCAGTCCGGTCTGAAATAGTCCGAATATAAACACTTATTATAAGTGTACCATAATGATTCAGGATAAGACAAAAACACGGTTTGGAAAATGGATTCATGTTGTATATTCTCATTATATCATTTTTGTACATTTTTAACACAAAAAAAGTTGCGGACTGCAGCTTTAACCTTAGCCTACATATTACTGTAGTACAAGCTGATTCCCATGTATATTACACAGCATTAGTAAAATTTGCCATGTACTCTACCTGATATACAGTATGTCCAAAATAACTGATATCAAATTGAATTGCAAGCTTGTGAATCGAAATGATGACCGACGGCAGGAAATAGTTTAAAGCAGAAAACAAAAGTCCAAACAGGGTGATATTGTGACATAATGATCTTCCATTATTGTTAATAATAGTTGCAATAAGCTGCAACACGACCCTGCAAATTGCGTGAGCTTATTTCTTTTATTAGATCGAACTGAAAAAGCCCATATATTTAACGTTACTCACCCCGCGTTGTAATCAGGACAGAAGTGACGCAATCGACCAAAACGCGTAGTACCCGGCGAAAACAGTTCCGATTCCGGCGTTCAAATGACGAAACGCAGAAATTTAGCAGAAACCAGAAATCTGCGGAGAACGAAGAGCGACCCCCCCTCACGTCAAAATCGTCTATGGTCAAAATATAACGGTTAACAAGTTTTACTCTCTCGTTTGGTTGATATCGCGTTTTATATTTTTGAATCTTTAACTGACATTTTGTTATATTTTGTAATTGTTGTTAAAGCATTAATAATAATAATAATATAACCGCTAACGGAAGCGGGCGGTGTTTTTTACTGTAAGTGACTTGGATTGACTGGCAGGCTGCCACCTACGTTGAGGGGAACATCAATCATGAACAACAACAAAGGGGAATAACAATGTTATTCTATTGTCTTTTTGAGAAGAGACAGTGCATAAAACAAGACTTAGATGTGGTGTAGGCATTACTCACCATTTCATCCCATGACCGCCAGGCTCCCGTTCCCCTACGGAGCCCCACAATCCAGTTTATTCTCTTCACCTTTGCTGCAAAACATTTTTTTATTCATACCCCCATATATTCGACCAATTTATCCAGTACTTTTTAGATACTGCGTCAAAAACGACCTGCCATCTGTTTCTGCATTTATGTTGCCAAATCCTTCATTCTGGTCATTGCTATTCTTTCCCTTTCGCCTCCTGCAGTAACTGCTTTCTTTCCTCCGTATAATTCCCAACAATCCAATTTTATGCTGTTCTGTGTGGGGTTTATTATCTTTCTGTTTTTCTTTTATGCAAACCCTGCTAACGCTCCCAGATTTGCACTCAGCACTCTTCCACGGGGTTTCTCAGTTGTGGTTGAAAAGGATCCTCTTTTAAGTCTGGGATAGGCATGCATTGACGTCACTTTCCCGCCGGAACGCGCTCCCTCAGCTGGACTGAGTGGCAAAAGAACCTGCTGCATGACTGGATTTAATAGGGAAACTGAGAAAACGCGAGTAAAACGAACGATTACACTAAAGGTTGGACATTAAAGTTCCTTATGACATGTCAGATAAACCTAATCCATGGATATTGACATGCAGCCAGGAGTCGTGTTTCCTGACATTTATATGTGCCTGATTTCGACGGCGGGGAAATACATAAACCAAATCTGCCTGTGAATATTTTATATAACTACAATATCGGTAGGTTTAAATCCGAGTAATCACTTTTTCTCAATGTTATATCGTCATATTGTCGACAAAAAGTCAGTGTTTATTTAAAAACACCCAATTATGCAGAATAGCCTATGGTATATATTTAATTGAGTTGTCAACTCAGTATATAAATACAATATACGGTATGATCTTACCTCAAAATCCAACAATTTGACACAAAATGATAACTGCAAATCCATGTTTCTCTGCTGGAGTCCAGTTGTTTCTGTGAATTGATTCATTTGCTTCTTTTTTCCATAGCTTTCGGGAGTCTTTAAATATATAGGCCTACCTCAGGTTTTGTGTCAAAGCTATTCGTACAGTCAATCACAATGCTCTTTCCCGTTTTGGATGTGTTTTGTGTGTTTTTCGCGGCATTCACGCTGAAAACCATTGCTGCCGCTCAGTCTTTTGCCACTCAGTGGGCGTAACCACAGTCGTAACGGTGACGTTACGTGCATACACTCTGATTTTATGGCGGGTCGCAACCAACTTGTTCAGTTGCATACCACCACCTACTGTACCGGGGTGTGCAACATCAGGGTTTCATGTACTTAGCATAGTTATAATCATATCTTATCTTGCAAGATCCTCCTTTCTGCATTATATTTTTTGCACCTCATAATGAGAGATGCTCCACATTTTCTGGAACATTACAGTCATCACAATTGTCTGATATGCATTTTCCCATTAAAAACAGGGTTGATTTTAAACCAGTATGTCAAAGTCGTAATCTTGATATAATCACTTCTTCTTTTCTGCATTTCTCTTTAGAAACCTTAACATTAATCAATTTCTGAATATTATAATTATATCGTTCTTTGTTATGTCCCACTTTTTCTGCCATGCTTCTCTCACTTTTGTTTATTTTGTTCTCTTTACTTTTTTGTTTATTTTGTTTAATTAACATTTTGGCCTCACCTTTACCAAATGGGACTTTCATTATTTCCACATCCTTTAATTTCAGAGCATTCTTTGCAGTCAGATTGCCCTCCACGCCATTTCTGTCATCATCTACCGTTTCAGCTATAGGATTACCGCTAGCGACTAGCTTAGGTCCCTCTCAGCCGGAAGTAAGATGACAAAATGAACGCAATGGCGTCACCCTTGTTGTCACGTAAAATAAGGTGGATACAGAGCTTTGTGCAAATGTTAGAAAGTCATGCAAGTATTTAAATTTTGCTGCTAAACGTCACAATGAACGAGTGCTGCAGTGCGCATGCGCGACAAACAGACGGAACACAATAGAGTAGAAGCACAGTAATTCTGACTAAAATATACATTTTTGCTGAAATATTTGATATTGGATGTACAATTTTAAACCTATGAGTAAGCGTATTTTTATGATAGCAGATAGTAACTGTAAAGGGTACAACAGGGCTAAAGGTGCCTTTGATTTTATTTCCCTCTAAACCACTAGATGGCACAAAAACTTGCGCAGCATTTTCCTAAATATCCGCTTTTCAAAATGCACGTGCAAATTTGTCCGATCCTTGACGCGATCGCGGGCAGCAACGCAAAGTTGATTCTGAGGTAGTTTGATCTAATATTTGACGTTTTTTTTAAATCTTGTTGATTTAAGTAGCAAATGAGAATCCATTAGACAAACTTTTTTTTTTTCCTGTAATCATATGCTTTGAGAGTGGTGAAAAGCACAATTTTCTTAGGGTGTGCCTTTAGCCCCGTTGTACCCTACTATTGTAATGGGGTAGGCCTAAATCAAATGTAGGCTGATATTACCTACCGTATTAGGCCAGTTACTGAGTTTAGATTCATCTTACCAATTAGAATTTAGTCTATTTTTGTGATTTTTTTTAGATTGTAATGTTATAATGTTCTTCTAATAACCATAAAAGGTTCTACAGCTGCCAATCAACACCATGAAACAATATAATTAAATCTTGGGCACAAAACATTCAGCCAGTAAGAAAAGAAAACCTGCAGGTTACACACACACACACACACACACACACACATATACATTAATATATATATAGAGAGAGAGACCAGAGTATGGATTCCCAGTCTATATTTTAGTAAATATGGGTCTTGGAAAAGGCGATCTGACTTTATTGTGGATTGGTAGGAAAAGTTCCAGTGTGGACAACAGTCATCCATGTGACTTCTGCAGGCTTTATCTTATTCTGTGTATATGATCTTTTTTTCACATGTAAAACAATGATTTGGTAATGCTCTTGTATCACTGTCATCTCTCCCAAGTGGTTATATTGATGTCAGCATTAAGTCTGTGAACGATTGAACGTTATTAATGTGAAATCTTTTTAGTTTTTCTCAGTGTGACAGTAGATCTGACATCATTGACTTGTGTTTGAAGAGGTTTAGCATTAGTAATGATAAGATTTCCTGCCAGAAAATGCACAAACACTTGACATTTCTTAGTTTTACTGCTGTTTATTTGATCAGGACACATTTATCATTGAATGCTGTTGACATTTTTAATCAAGCTTTATGTGCTATAAAACTGTTTATATTTTATATTTCCATATTAAAGCTCAGTGTAGATAAATATATAATGTCTAAAGATAGGGATGTTAGCTGTTCTTTTTGAGCTCATTCAGAACTTCAGTTGTGCAAATTAAAATACTTATCTTGAATATTGTTTATATATGTTGAATTAATAAATAATGCATTGAAGGCCGTGATGAAGTGCTTTCATAGTTAAGTAAATATCATTGACAAGGCCAAATTTACCACAAAATCTCACAAACAGATAAATCATCTGAGCCACAGTTGTGTATTTGTGTCTCTACAATAATGTTGATTTAACTGCCAGTGCAAAGCTCAGATTGTCAAATAAAGCACATGAATGTGTCATTTAGCTGATTTGCAACTCATCAGAGATGCACGTTTTGCTTCTTTCCATCCTTTCTGCTGTCCACGATGGTAAATGATTCCTCCTGCAGCAACTGTAGCCAGAAAAAACACAAACACAGCCAGTCCAACAACGCTGAACATCAACACACGCTCCGTCACCGTCACTCCATCTACAGACACAGAAGAGTCACTCAGATTCAAACACCCAGACAGTGTTAGAAATAGTGCTGGATCTCTAGAAAAAGCAGTTAAACAATCAACATGTTACCTGTGACGTCAATGTTTTTTGGCAGTTCTGTGACAGAAAGACAAATATATGTCACTTCATTACAAACACACACAATTCATTGGTACAATTTGTTCTGTCTACAAACCCCATCTCCCCTACAGTGACAAGTTTGTGAAGATATGATGAGAAACTGAAATATGTTACCGGTATACTGATGCTCCAGTCTGATGGGTTTGTCGAAGTGCATCTCTGGAGTGTCAGATTTTTTTCCACAGAAATAAAGACCAGAATCTGACTCTGATACTCCTGAAATAGTTAGAGAAACTGGTGATCCATTTGTCTGCTGTCATTTTCAGACGAGTTTTGTTCTGATTGTAGGTGTCAGAAGTTTTCTTCCAGTTACATCCTTCTCTGCAGAAATCAGCAGAACGAGCTCTTCAGATTTGAGATGATACCAGGCCACTTCATGTCCGTTTCTCATGCTGCAGTTCAGAGTGATGTCGTCCCCCATCTGAACTCTGAACAGATCTGAAGATCCTCGTACTGACGCTTCTGGAGACACATTGATAATTAGTATACAGAATAGGTTTAAAATAAATATATTATGAAATGTATTTAAGTTTGTGTAATGTATAAAATTATATTATAAAATTTACCACTGGAAGTGCTTAGCATATTTCTAAAGCAAATTATAACAAAGAAAATTAATTTTTCCATTTTGTCTCAACAGAGCACACGCAGAGACTGAAACCACACTGCTGCTGCTTTTCCGACATACTGTATGTGGAAATGATCTTTGAAAAAAATCTGTAAAAATTCCCATCTTAAATCATTTTCTCAGCAGAGTCCTCCCCAGATGTGGTTTTCTTCAGAAATGTTTTTTTAACAACATTTCCTGTAAATGCGTATGTAGTTACACAAAGAATTGTCAAAGCAAAGTGGCTTACGTACATAATCAGCTGCTTTATTGACAACCATATTTCTCCCATCCCGATTTGGTTTCCAATCCACACGATCCAGCTTTCTTTACATAATTGTATGTACCATTTATATCCTCCAACTGAGGTGCCCTTGACCAAGATACCGAACCCCCAATCGCTCCCTGAGTGCCACAGCAAAAACAGCTGCCCACTGCTGTGTGTGTTCACGCTGTGTGCAATTGGATAGATGAATCATTGCCTATCCCCTATATAGTGCACTATCTGCCATTCACCATGTAGATAATAGTAAATGTGTGAACAAGTGACCGATTTCAACAGCAGCTTCAGCGTCTATATTTATATTGTAGGGGGCGGGACGCATTTGATTGGACAGAAGATCTGAAGAGCATGGGATTTTTAATGACCAGAGACCTCAGTTTAACATCTCATCCAAAGGTTTGAAATATAATAAAGATAATTTTTCTGTCTACTCATTGTAATTTCTTTAAACCTCATTATATACAAATGCACTCATGACTTAATAAGGTAGTTAATAGGTAATTATAAGGAATGTTTAAAGGGGTGGTTGATTTACTTTAGTTAGTGTGTGATGTTTGATCATAAAAAACATCTGCAAAGTTACGACACTCAAAGTTCAATGCAAAGGATTTTCTTTTACAGAATTCGCTGTTTAAAGGACAGAAAAAAATAAAGGGGTGATATAATGGTAATTTCACAAGATACCCCACAGAACAATTTTTATAGCATTTTAAATTTGTCACTTTTTGAGGGTGAGCATAAACATGCCATTACAGAAGAAAAAAAACAAACCAAAAAAAAAACATGGTAACACTTTACTTGAAGGGGTGTGCATAAGACTGACATGACACCTTCATAATTATGACGTGACACAAGTCATGAATATGAAGGAGGTTTTATGCATGTTTATGACAACTGTCATTAAATGTCATTCGCTCAATTATGTCATTTTTAATGCAAAGATGAAATTGTTTGAGATGTCCGAGTTATGACAACTTGACATTACGAAGACATCATAACCTGTCATAAACATGACATAGCAGATTTATGATCAAACTTAAGAAATTACTTTATAACTTTATGGGTTAACATTACATTATTTTGGAAACACTTCAGTATAGGGAACACATATATACATGATTAACTATGACTTTTCCCTCCATAAACTCTTAATTTTCTGCTTCTAAATATAGTTAATTGTTAGGTTTAGGTATTGGGTAGGATTAAGAATCTAGAATAAGGTCATGCAGAATAAGGCATTAATATATGCTTATTAATTACTAATAGTCAATATTCTAGTAATATGCATGCTAATAGTAATAAGCAACTAGTTAAAAGACCCTAAAATAAAGTGTTACCATTATTTTATAACAGTTTCATCTTTTTAAGAATTTTGAAATTGTCTATTATCTGACCTTCTGTTTGGAAGAACATAAAAAAAAACATAAAATGAAAACTATTCATGACGCTGTTATAAAATTATTTGTCAGTGTATTGTCACTTAATGACATTTTAATGACAAGTTCAATTTGTACCGCTGTAGTTGAGGTCAAGATAAATATTCATGACACTATTATAATGGCCTCATGTCAAAACCAACCACATGACAGTTTAATGTAATGTTAATTTATAAAGCTAAATAATGTCAAGTTGTCATGACAAAGACACCGACAGGTTATGATGTATTGGTTTATGTCAAGTTGTCATAACTCGGACATATCAAACAATGTTATTTTTTTGCATTAAAAATGACATCATTGAGCGAATGACATTTAATGACAGTCATAAACATGCATGAAACCTCCTTCATATTCATGACATGTGTCATGTCAGTCTTATGCACACCCCTTCCAGTAAAGTGTTACCAAAAAAGCATTCTGGTAATTCTCATATCGCTCTGCTTCTTCAGAGAATTACAGTAATAAGCAACATTTTTTCACATTTTCTCTTTTTTCCCTTTAACAGGCTGACTTGTAATATTTTCCATTGGACACACACACACACAAAAACTAAAACACAAATCAAAAGATTCACATAATTTATTAAACAGGAATTGCAATGGAACATTATAATTTTTTTTATTCAGTATCTTTGGAATACAGTGGTGTTTTTTTTTTAAATGGCCAGCAGCAATTCTACAATTTAGTATAAATGTAACAGCACACAAAGATATTACAGCATAGATGGTCCCTAAAAAGGCAATATGGCCAAATAATCTCTGACAGGAGTCTCATTTCACATCAATTTACCTGCCCCCCATGAGGTGACATATCCTGGGGGATACGAACATTGAGAGGCGTGGAGAGAGTCAGGGAAAGTTTGGGTCTCATTTCTTGGTTCATGTGAAAGGGCGTTTGCAGTGAATATTTAGATCTGACTTTGTTCATACAATCTCACGGGCAGCATTTAAAACAACATGACCAACAACAGTAAAACCAACAGTAATAAGTACACTTTTTTTCTGGGCCAGGGCAAGATCATTTTGATGAAATCCGAGAGCTTTCTGACTCCTCCTTGGACAGCAATATAATTACTAATGTGAAACTAGGCCCGGTTTCAGACAGGGCTTTGTCTAAGTCAGGATTAGGCCTTAGTACAATTAGGATATTTAAGTAGCTTGGTTGGGCAAAAATACATCAAAATTTTTAAATAAAATACCAAATACCTTAATTTGAAGTGTATCAAATAAACTACAAAATACAGCAGCCACACCATGTATTAAAATAAAATACTGTAAGGGAGCGTGAAACTTCTTATATCAATTGACCTATTGATCCCTTCACCATTACACTGACTCAGCTGATGAAGTAAACGATGTTTGATAGCAACAGCATTTCCTACCAGAGTCATGCAATAAATCTGACATATGCAACCAGTTAAAGGCACAATATGAAGGATTTTTGGATTAAAATATCCTAAAACCACTAAAACAATGTTATATATATTTTAGTTGACTTGTGTCCCAAATGCTTCCCAGAATGTTTAAATCCAGAAAAATAAGCAATTTTAACCAGGACACGGGTTGTGTCCCTGCGTCACCTATCTATGACATCATTACCCTTGATTTTCGGTTTTATTTTGTAGAAACCACGAAAGCACCAAAGATATGTTAACATATATAACATGTTTTATTAGACAGATCAGGAACTATTTGGATTCATTATCGACTGAAAACTAATCATGTTATATAGCTTCTTGTTTAAATCTCATTTTCTTGATTTACCGCGAATACCATGTTTAACATGACTAATATCGATCTAGTTTACTGCAGTGTGCAGCAAGTGTCTCATAGCAGCTGCCCAGCAAATGCAGAGTAGCACTATAACAACTTTCAAAGCTCAAATGTCTCTAATATGATAAACAGCGCTGCATTTCCCCACATACGCTAGACTGAAAAAAGCGAAAGCGACAACTGTGGCATGCTTGTATTCATTAGCACTTGCACTTGTTCATCCCATGATTCCACAAAATCAAGGATAAGCAACTGAATAATCAACCTCTAGAGGTGAAAATGTACATATTGTGAATTTAACAGATCAAATATTCACAAATATTCACATATCCCATAAGACGACAACTGATGGCTCCTGTATTCATAGCAACAGTTTATACTAATTAATCATTTGATTGTTAATCATAAATACAGGGAGCTGCTGCTCGGTATAATTATTTTCAAGAACATTATGGAAAACTATTTAGCCTAGGCTACTAAAACAAACACCAAAACTTAACATCTGTTCTGAACTCAAGTCTGAGCAAACTACTGAATAAGCACCAATCAGAGATTGCATTTTATGATGTCATCAGGTGGACTTCTTACAAAGGATTTTACAGTATTTTAAAAATACAAAAAATACAAAACACTAAAGTATTTTATACAAAGCCATTTTAAAGCAGAACTAAGCAAGATTCGCGAAGCTCCCCCTACAGGTTCCTTCAGTGAATCACACTGTCATAAATACTCCAAGCGCAGCTCTGGACTACAACGACTACAACACTCGCCAGCGCAGTAGTTTGCAAATACAGTACAGAAAAGTGGGTAATTGCAATACAGTGATGGAGGTGGGTAATTTTCGAAATTGTCTTATAAAGACATAATATACATGTTTTTGAATTACCGTAAAGCATTTTGTCACTCTTGCGTGAACGTGAATGAGGCGAGATTGTTTGGGTCGGTGCAGCTCAAGTTGCAAGTGCTGATTCTGGCGTAGACGTGCCGAGGGGGTTAGTGCTCACCTCAAACACACCACTACAAGTCAATAAACCATCGTAAGGACTTAGAAAACTATTTATGAAGGTAAAAAAAAGTTACTTAGTTCTGCTTTAATCAACCCTATCATATACAAATTACAAATGTGTACATGTATCATAAATACTGCACATCCCTGTCCATTCAATCAATCAAACTTTATTTAATATATTTAAATAAATTATATATAAACTTTATATATTAAAAGCCATTCTAAATAAGTGGGTTTTAAGTTTGGCTTTGAACAAAGGCAGGTCAGTGATGGAACGTAAGTCAATGTGCAGAGAGTTCCAGAGTTTTGGACCGGCCACTGCAAAAGATCGGTCGCCTCACTGTTTGCACCGGGACCGGGGGACCTCCAGCAGATGTTGCCCAGCAGATCGTAGAGCTCTGCTGGGTCGGAAGGGTTTAACCTTTGCTAGGAGGCGGAGCTGAAAGAAGCTTGCCCTGACCACAGAATCAATTTGCTTATCAAATTTTAGACTGCTGTCTAATTTCACCCCCAAATTTTTCACAATGTGGTTAAAATGGGGGGTCAACGCAACAAGACCAGGAGCAGTGAAAGGCTTCTCTGTTAAACATCTGTTACATTGTCATCGCACCTTGCATTACCACTGATAAGGCTCCCTGACGCATACCTAAAACTCAAATACATAATTTTTGCATTCCAATAAGGATGTCCATTTTTAATTTTGAATCTTCAGCAGATCTGATGGTTTATGCAGTTAGGTGATCTGGACCCCTGAACAGCTTATGGCACTGGGACCTCCTGGTAGAAATCTCATTTCCTGGTCAGATGTTGGCGTCATTGGGGCCGGACTTCATCTTCTTGAAGACAGCAACCATAATCACCACCAGAGCCACTGAAACCACCGAAGCCACAATCCAAACCCAAACAGCTGTTAGGGGAAAGTGGGAATAAAACTTTTGTTTAATCTCACTGCTTAATTTTGTAACGCTCTCATTGTGTCTGGTTTTACTTACATTGTTGTTCAGAGTCAACACGTGCGTGATCATTTGTGCTGTTCAGATTTCCCTTTGACTCTGTACCAGACTCTGTAGAGGAGATTGAAAGCTTAGTCACACAGTTGAGTATTCATTTGCTGTCCAAATTATGAAAAATAAACCTCACCTGTCCACTTCATAAATAACCTTTCTAAACATCCATTCAATTTCTCTCACCTTTGACCGTCAGAGTTATCAGGATTCCTCCTGTTTTGTTCAGGACTCTGTATTCTCCAGCATCACTTGATCTGAAGTCTCTGATGACCAGGTGACCATCGTTGTCTGTCAGTCGATCGCTCAGGACACCCTGTCCTCTCTTCCACACCTCCGTCCAGCCTGTGTCTGTCTGATGTTGAACGCTCTCAAGCATCACGTGGGAGATCACCAAACACCAGCTCTTCACCTTTCTGTGCTGTTAAAGTATCTGAAGAGCAATGAAACGAGAGAATAAGTGTGACATGTTGATGAGTACTGAATTAAAACAACAAACGGCCCAAATCAATATTAAAATCAATTTTGACCTTACCATTGACTTGGATTTCAAGGCTGATGTCGGACATTAAATGCTCACGGTCATAGATGTATAATCGGTATCTTCCAGCATCAGTGGTCTTCAAGTCTTGAAGAACGAGGTCACAGAGGCCACTCTTATGAACCCTGCCCTTGTATTGATTATCCTGTTGATTGCCATAAGCAGTTATGGACTTAAATTTTAGAATAACAGATGAGTCCTCAATGGTGCTCAATCCGCATTCCAGGGTAATATTGCCGCCCTTTTCTCCGTGCAGAGTTAGAGAAGCAGCACCTAAAATAAAAACAGTGTTGAATCACTACACAATATTGATACTGATGTGATTTAATATCAATCTTTTTAAATGTCACAGATCCAATTTACAAATGATTTCTCTTTACATTACACTCACCACACAACTCTGACACCAGGAAAACAGTCAAGAGGAACCTGATAAAAACAAACAAAAACAGGGTGGTTAAATGGTCCTCGAATCTCATTGTGCAGAACATATTACTTGAGTCAAAAAACAAAAACAGCTCATTTCAGAGGTAAAAACACTGACTATAACAACTCTAAACTCAATCACTATGTTTTATTGTTACTCAGCACTTCTTTACACCGTAACAGAAGAAGCTGCACACAAGCTTCATTGGACCTGCTGTCCATCTTCAGTGTGCTGAGTTTAAACTGAACATGATTTGCCCCTTTACGACACGCCTCAGTTTGTGAACCATTACTGAACAACTTCCCATTCCAAGCAAGCCAGAATAATCATGAAGACATTCATGTCACACATTTAAGTGTTAGTTCACCCAAAACTGAAAATTATGTCATTAATTACTCTCTCTCATGCCATTCCACACCTGTAAGACCTTCATTCATCTTCAGAACACAAATTAAGATATTTTTGATGAAATCCAATGGCTTAGTGAGGCCTGCATAGCCAGCAATGACATTTCCTCTCTCAAGATCCATTAATGTACTAAAACATATTTAAATCAGTTCATGTGAGTGGGTTCAATATTAATATATAAAGCCACGAGAAATTTTTGGTGCACCAAAAAAAACAAATTAACGACTTATTTAGTGATGGCCGATTTCAAAACACTGCTTCATTAATCTTCGGAGCGTTATGAATCAGTGTGTCGAATCAGTGGTTCGGATCGCGTGTCAAACTGCTGAAATCACGTGACTTTGGTGCTCCGAACTGCTGATTTGACACACTGATTCATAACGCTCCGAAGATTAATGAAGCAGTGTTTTGAAATCGGCCATCACTAAATAAGTCGTTAATTTTTTTTTTTTTGGCGCACCAAAAATATTCTCGTGGCTTTATAATATTAATATTGAACCACTGTACTCACATGAACTGATTTAAATATGTTTTTAGTACATTAATGGATCTTGAGAGAGGAAATGTCATTTCTGGCTATGCAGGCCTCACTGAGCCATCGGATTTCAACTAAAATATCTTAATTTGTGTTCTGAAGATGAACGAAGGTCTTACGGGTGTGGAATGGCATGAGGGTGAGTAATAAATGACATTATTTTCATTTTTGGGTGAACTAACCCTTAAAGGCTTCTCTCATCACAAGTCTGACTGAACATCATCTTTGGAAATATGGCTGCGTTTACACTGGCACTAAAAATCTGATCTTTTGCTCACATCTGACTCAGATCAGAATTAGTTGCACACGTGTAAACACAAAAATCCACACGAGACCTGATTTTTCCGCTTCCGATCTGAGCCACTTCCAAATGTGGTTTTAAATCCGATACATATCCGATCTCTGGACATGCAACCTACGTCTAAACACGCATATCCGATTCCCATTGGAATTCCAAGCCATCACACGGCGAGGGCGACACGTTTGCTCACTACAAGGAAGCTTTAATTTTGTATTATGAAGCAGACGTGCTTGTATGCACTCGCACTAAAAATTTGCAGCTTTATTGAGGTGGGAATTTATATGTCTAACGTTAGGCCTATCTATTTTCTAGAAAGAAATTGCACACACACACATACATTCAGTGGCTGAATTTCAATTTTCAACCTTTGCCCGGTTAATTTAAAAGAGACCGCCGTGGTGTTGTTTTTCTTATAAGCCAAAAGCTTCACTGTAGCTTCTCTCTCTCCATAGCTTGCTCGAATTCGTTAAAAAAAAAAATGAAATTCTAAAACTGATAACTGTAGATTAAATATCTCTATCCTTTCAGTCAGAATTCGTGCTACAATACATCCATGACACTGACAGCTGTTAACTTATCCATTCTGACAGGCTAATCATGACCACCCGACATGAAATATAAATAATTTTAATAACACGGCCATTCAAAACCCGAGGATCTACTATGTGCAGTAAAACCATCATGACAATCATTCTGGGGCAGGAAGTAATGTAAACACAGATATCGGATACCAGTCGCGTCTAAAGTCAATGTAAACACACTGGCCAAAAAATCAGATATGGTCAAAAATCAGATCTGTGCATTAAGACTTGCAGTGCAAATGCAGCCTAAAAGTACTTTTTGTATTGTCATGTGCTCCTTGATTTTTTTTTAAATTAAAACCAATTATTATAGTCACTCCAACTGAGTCCAACAGTTGAGAATTTATAGAGCTCAGAAAAAAATGAAGGGCAAAAGCATAAAGATGTGATTTCTAGCCTGGTCAGGATTAAAGCAAAGTCTCCTGACTCTTCAACTACACAATTACTGTCACCAAAATCACTTGAACGCTATTTAACAACTTTATTTTTCACTGGTTTGAAGTTGTTGATCATTTACACACAGAATATGATCAGAGAGAGTTGAAAGGTACTCACCGGAGACGAACTCTGTTCGGCACCATCTCTGTTCTTCTGTTGGGAATACAATCACAAATATACAATTATATATATATCCTGGCTCTTCCAAGGTTTATAATGGTTGTGAATGGCTAGGTTTGGCATCACAGCATTTGTTTCCAGGCGGACCTTTAAAAAACACGACACACGTGTCTCCCAGACATGCTGTAGAATTCAACACACCAGAAGACGACTTCGAAACTCCGGAAGTGTGCCATATGACGTTCAGCCAACAGCCCATGGTCATGACAGCTGAGACTGAGACTAAGAACAGAGTCATTGCATTCTCTGTGCTCCTCTCTGTGAAAGTCCCTGGATAATGCTATCTGACTCAGAAGCGGGGGTCTCGGCACTTTCAGTCTATTTATGCTGCGCTGCTGATGCTAAATCAAAGTGAAAGCACACTAAAAGTGTTCAAAAATGCACAGAATAAGCACGTCTAGTGTGTTTCAACAAGAATCTGAGTATGTCAGAAAAGAAAATTAAAAATCAAAAATATTTGTAGAAGATTTACCCATTTAAACTTGTTTTTGATTGGTGTATTATAAAAAACTAAAGTAAACTAGCCAGAAAATATGATTCAATTCAAAGTGTGCTTTATTGGCATGACAATTGTATTGCCAAAGCTTTTCTATCACAAACATACAGTTACACAGACAGATAGGCTGCAGCATAACCAAACCTGAGTTTGCTGTAGGTGAATGTCCTGTCACACACACGACGCACAGAAAGACACGCGCCAGAATGTCACGATTGAACGAACAAGAACACATAATGCCGAAAATGTCCTCGAATGAGGTTAAAGTCTTAAACGAAAGTAAACAAGTGGGATGCACGTGAGATCCGCGTCATGGGCGGCATTGGTTGCTGTCACTTTAAGATCTGCTGCACATGACGCGGCTCTCACATGCGTATGTGTCTGTCATTGAAGAAGGTATTAAAGAATATTATCACATTTAATATTTTAAAAGTGCAATGCACTGTAAATGGTTATTCACCGTTTATAAGGAAATGTCAGCTTTTTTGCTATAGCACTTAGTAACTGGTCTTCAGTGTTAGACTTTGAGTGAAAAGCCTATGGATAGTTTATGGGGATGCATATATATTGTATACACACACACACACAAAGAAAAACAAAATGAAAAGAAAAAACCCTCAAACTTGCAAACAAACACCACACTTTTCACTCATACACACGCACACACACACACATTCACTCACAAATATTAATGAATCACACTGAATCAAATCACCTCTCTCTCTCTCTCTCTCTTACACACACAAATAAAAAGAAAAAACAATCAAAACATGCAAAAACATCCATGCATGTTAACTACACACTTTTCACTACACACTTTTGTATGTGGACACTTTTGAGTAGAAAAGCATATGCAATTTTTTTGTTTCAAATAAACTGCCATAGTCCATAAATACTGCACTTCTAACTTATTTTAATATAAAGTCATTTAAATCATCAAACATTTGTATGACTTGCCAGTGACTTGTTTGACCCAAGCTACGACTTGACTTAAATTACTTGATTCCCACAAAAACTGACTTGGACTTGCAGGTTAAAACTGAGACTTACTTGTGAGTACCTTTTTTTCCTGACAGTAAAAATACACTGAATAATGTAACTCTTCAGCGGCAGGAAGTTGTGCTGAAGATGTCATCGCAAGTGCCGCATATATAGCACAAAACAACAGGAAGCGAAAATGAATAACTTACTCTTTGTTTGTTTGTTTGGTCGGTCTGTGTAGAGCGCTGGATCAGCTGCAACACCACTACTACCACTACTTCCCTGCTGTTCATATTTCTTCTTCTTCTGCTTACTGGCGGTTTCTCATTCTTAAAAGAGGGTCACACTGCCATCTACTGTGGGTAATAGATCAGACACTCCCCAGACCAATCAGGACTCGTGCTTTCAGTGTTGCTGCGTGTTCAGCTCCTCCTTCTACAGCCCAAGTCCATCACAGTCCAGAGAGGAGAAATAATAATAATAGCCTATCTATATCCTATTTATTAAAGGGTCATGAAACCCCAGAACACATTTTTTGAGATGTAAACAGATATGTATAGGCTGCACATCATTGAAAACACTAAAGGTACTCATTCATTTTATTTATAATTTGAATTAGTTATTTTTGCATTTTTCTGAGCGATTTCTGTCTTCCAGTTTGAAAAGCAAAGTCGGAGCAACGTCACAAAATCTGCCATCATCGTGTACCACCGGCAAGATGCGGAGTGCTGATTGGATCCAGTATGGTCTGGTCAAACATGCTGACGTCAATGTTTTCTGCATTTATTTATGACTTAAAACTTATTCAATCCAATCACTGCGCTGTAGTATGCATACGATTATAATTGCGGTATTATGCATGAGGAAGTGTCACTTCTCTCGCCTCGGTCTGCTGTCATTCAGAGACATATCGTTGGTGTTCGTTTCTTCAGTGCTACAACAATGTGTTTTCCTGCGACGCGACCAGAGCATGTGGATTGTTTTGCTGTAATCTACCAGCACAAATGGAAATATGTTCACGTGAGATCGCATTATAGCGGAGAATTCAAATGTCACAAAAGTGCGGCTCATTCACCTGTGCCTGCTCTAGCTGCGTTCAAACACGTGAGCCGTGTGTATGTTTCCCTCAGCACAGCAGCACATGAGTGATGTTTGTATTTTGCCCACGATGTGGTCAGAACTGGAGTTTGAATACAAACACATGAAAAATACAATTGTTATTATGATATACAGGCGGAGCGTGCATATGATCGGTTTCAGCGCGGACCTTCACGTTGTGTTTAACAACACTAGCCATGTGGATCCTAGCTCATATACAGAATAAAGTATCCGTGTTTAAAGTTTTTATAGACATATTTCAAATATTCTCCTGCACCAAACATTAACCAGCATGGTGTAGTTATGCACATATTTCATCAAGTCTTCTTCAAATGAATTATATGTGCAAACTGGACACTGATACAGTGGTGTATCTGAACATGATGACACAATTGTTCTGATGAACAAAAGACAGAGAATGGACAAAAATTAAACTATGTCTTTATTCTTTCTGTTAAACTTCGTGTCGTTTATCATGAGACTGCAGTGCTCGTAAATGTAATCAAAGTATTATTAGCCCTATTAAATATTCTTTTGCATTTCTCCCTTGTGCTTTGGAGTTCATTTTCTCCATGCTCATATATTCATTATTCTGTATAATGAGTGTGTTGTATGTCTGTGCTTCATTGGTTGTTCTCTCCCCTCTTCCCCCCCTCTACACTCCCAGCTTTACACGCCCATTTTCAGAGTTTTTGCAGCTCAGAGGTGTGAATGACCAGGGTAAAACAGGGGGGTTTCATGACCCTTTAAAAGGAGTTCTTGTTCCTGTTTCATGAGTGTAACCACAAGGTCATGTGACTAGTGAGCGAAACGAAGCTTCTCAAATCTTTGAATCAAATTGAACCGATTGCTTCGCAAAACGATTCATTGTTTCAAACCGCCAGATGCTGATGACGCCTCAAAACGTACATAAAACAAATTTTACAAACTTTTTTTTATAAAGTGTAATCTATTTAATGTTAAATGTTTTTTAAAGTGTAATCTATTAAAGGTAGGGTACAACGGGGCTAAAGGCGCCTTTGATTTTATTTCCCTCTAAACCACTAGATGGCACTTTCCTAAACATCCGCTTTTCAAAATGCATGTGAAATTTGTCTGATCCTTTACGCGATCTCGAGCAGCAACACAAAGTTGATTCTGAGGTAGTTTGATTTAATATTTGATGTTTTTTAAAATGTTGTTGATTTAAGTAGCAAATGAGAATCGATTAAATTAATGTTTGTATTTTTTTAGACAAAGGTCTTCTTAATGATTTTCAAGGTATTAAAGTTTTGTTCAAGGTAATTCAGGCAACAGTTTTTTCAATAATGGAAGAATATGTAAAAGTATGGTATTTGGGGCAAAAGGCACAATATAATTAACATGGTAATGAATAGCTGACTGAGTCTTCCATTTATAGACATGACATGGTTAGATTCAGATGGCAAATATCATATATAAAATTGGGTATCCATCTTAGAGATAATCACCATATTTATAATGAAACAATCATATTTAAAAATATATTATATTATTATTTCATAATAAAATATAATTTATTGTTACTACTATAAATCTATAATAAATATTATGGGATCTCCTTAAATGCTTTTAGAATCTTTACTTTTTAAAGTAATTTTGTTTCTGTATTTTTAAAATTTATTTTTATATAAAACATATACTGTTATTAAAATAAGCCTATTTATTGAACAAAAATGAATTCTTTTATTTATCAAAATAAACAGATAATAGTACAAACTTTGCTAAAGTGATTCTTTTCAACAAATATTAACTAGGGCTGGGCGATATATCGCATGCGATCAAGGGCGTAATTTCCACTGGGGACAGGGGGGACATGTCCCCTCCACTTTCAAACTAGTTTGTTATGATTTTTTAACCGCACGCCGTCATCGCCACGGAGGAGCAGAACACAGAGAGCCTGCCTGTGTAGATGCGCGCGTCTGCGTCCAGGAACGTCGCGTACACACTCTACAAACAGCTCATTGAAATATGAGGAGGTATCGCGGTTGCGGCACAGTCAGCGATGAACCGCCAGAAACAGCAACATATGACTTTAATGTCGTCATGGATTAAATGAAAGAAGTTGGTTGATTCAGTAAATTAGCTCAGGTCAGGATAATCATATTTTCTTTCTACACCTGTTGATGTTAGCCTTGACTGAGCTAACGTTAACATACACTGTTGCTAGGTAACTTCTTATTTAGACTGTTAGCTAAATATTTAATGTAGCCTAAGAACATTGTGTGTAGCATGAAAACGAGTCCACTTTTAGGGTGACCCAGACGTCCCCGTTTTCCGGGGACAGTCCAGTTTTTTTGTACTCCGTCCCCGACTAGAGCTGTCACCGGAAATGTCCCCGTTTTATAGCTCGTTCAAAATAACCCGCAAATATATTGCAAAAATGTCCGACCAGCATACAGCAGCCTGCTGGTTATCTGAGCAATCGTGTAGTGACCTTGTTCACCAACAGAGGGAGCCGTGCAGCCACACTGGTCGCGCGCGCCGCTACTTCATGAAGAACGTGAGAGAAGAACGCCATTCAGTGTTGCCGGTGCCCAAGGAAGTCGACCGGAAGTTGAAGTCGGCCGCGTGCCGCCATCTTGTAGCAGAACTTCACTTGCGTTAGCATCCCATTGACTCCTATTCATTTTGGCGTCACTTTGACAGCGAATAACTTTACATCTGAGGCGTTTAAAGACTCCATTTGTCCATTATTTATTTCTAAAGATACACAACAATGTATAAAGGGCTCCATTACCTTCTATGTTACATTATGGCCCCGTAGAAACAGTTTTTGTAAAAATAGGCTAACGATTGCGTCATAACCACTCGACTCTCTGTCGCACAGTAGAGAAATTACCGTACAGACAGGAGGAGAAGCTCGCAGGCAATAGTATGCATTAACTTAATATGGCGTACTGGCGTTACATTTTAAAATACTATACAAACTAATTAATCAGAATACTTACTCCTGCTCACTCACGCCAAAGAACTCCCCGCTCAAGCTCGCCGTCTCTGCAAGATTAACGATGGCAGTTTGCACGCACAGCTACTAGAAGATTTACATCTGTCAGACAGGTTGCTGACGTCATCAAGCTTAGTTTGAGTCTGCGCGTCAGAAACGGAAGTGCTAAAAATGGGCTTCACTTCTCTCAATTGAGTTCCAATGGGGTCGCTGTGTCCATTTCTTTTACTGTCTATGAGTGTTGCCAAGTCCGCTGATTTCCCAGCGGAATTGGGGTACATTTTCACTGTTCCCGCAGGTCGTCTTTCATGTCCGCGGGTTGAAGCGACCCAAAATAACATGATATTTAGCCTCTGGAATGCAACTTTTACCTGGGGAGCCCGCCAAAAACGTGGATTTTTACCCCCCGGAACGTGATTTTTACTGTGGGACCACATAGTTTTGAGTATAACGGGTTTTGTTGTGAAAACCTGGCAACCCCGGCGCCATTATCATCATTTATCAAACGTTATTTTCAGCTTTCAGGTAGTAACATACTAACTGATAATGTTAAATTAAAGTAATACTGTTATGTGTTTTATAACAGGGCCTCAACATGATGCGGGATTGTTTTGGACAATTTTAAACGTCTTAACTATATCACGTGGTGAAGGTACACTCAAATACGAATAAAAAAATTAAAAAATAATAACAATACTCTTGCAACTCACTTAGTGCTTAAAATGAGTCTAAAATGCAAAATAATAGTTAAAAATAGTTAATTTCTGTAGGCAAAACAGCTTGTGAAATGGAAAATATTAAATTCAATAATAAATGTTAAAAATATTTGCTGTTTTATTTATCTCATATTTATGTTGTTTTATTTTGTAATGTGATTTTTCAAAATAGTGTAATAGTTTAATAGTTTTTTGCAGCTTGGCATACTGGTTAGTTTTTTTGAGAATTGTATTAAAACCAGACCCAAAATCCTAATAATAAAATTAAATCATAATAATTATTAATGTAAAATCAATGTGGAACCCACAACAACTTAAAAAAAAAAAATGTATTGTCCCCGTTTTTTAATTAATAGATAATAACAAGTGAGATTTTAAAATAGGAAATGTCCCCGGTTTCCTTTTTTCAGAAATCTGGTCACCTTACTTTAAACCGCAACATTTTCTGTCAGCAGGGTTTTTCCTGCATAGAGAATTACGAGGCGGCCGCCTCCATCATTCTGATAAGAGTGTTTTCCTACAATGATGTAATGAAAATGTGACAATTTGTTGAAGGGAACATTTTAAATAAAAGTTCATTTATAAGCAACCTACTTCAGTGTGATATGTTACAATATTATCATGCTTAACACCGAGAATGTGAATAATTGTAATGGGATGATCAGGTTCAGATATCTAAATCAGAGAATATCATCAGGTGGTTGGTGGGTGGATAATTTATTTTTAACAGTGGATCCAGGTACAACTCAATGCACAGACTTTTTCTTTGTTCAATTTGCACACTGAACTTGGGTTGGAGCTCTTTATATTGAACTCTCAAAGTTCACCAGATTAATGAATTTATCTTTAAAATGTACAAAATTTTCTTCCGGGGGAGCATGCCCTCGGACCCCCCTAGAGGGTCTATTAACTATTTTCACACAAAATATGTTGCTCCATCAATGTTCAATACAAACATATATATAGTGAAAAGCACATTTTTTCTTAAGCCCCGTTGTACCATAATCTATTAATGTCTAATCTATTAAACGTGTTTTGTTTGTGATTTTAGACCTTCGTGATTCATGTTTTTCCATACTAATGTCCGTGTTGTTGCAACAGTGTTTGAATGTAAATCTCGATCATCGGTGCTTTTCTCTATTTACATTCACGCGAGTATCTTTGCTTTCGGTTTCGGAATGCATTCACTGTCAGTAAAATAAACGCATCGTGTATGTCTGCATTATTACTCACCTTTTTCACAGCATGACTGCCAGACTCCATTTTCTTCTGTCTTTCCCGTATTCAACTCCAGTCCAGTCAATCCCCTACCTATTTATATATAGTCACTTCACCTTTGCTGTAATTACTTTTTTTATTCATATCCCCATATATCCCACTAATTTATCCAGTAAGATATGCGTCAATCGACCTGATCTATTTCTGTATTTAAAGTAGGCAAATCCTTAATTCTGGTCTTTGCTTTTCTTTCTCTTACTTCATTAGCTGCTTTCTTTCCTCGGTATAATTTCCAATAATGCTGCACCGATTCACCCATTTTGTCCAATCTTTGTTTATCCTTAAAAATATCCAGACTCTGGCATAAGCCTCGCTCATGAGCTCCAGACAGTAGTGGAGGTGACGTATTTCCGCCCTTGCATCCAGCCCTTATGGCAAACGGAAGGCTGCATGCTTTTTTTCTTTTTTAAATTATTATTATTATAGCAGTAAACACATTTACAAGGCCATAATAAAGTTCCTAAAGAACAGAGCACAACCTGATGAAAAATATTAAAACATTATTTATCTTATATATTATCCTATAAAACATTTGTAGAAATTATTTATTTATAAAAGTCACAGGTGTTTTGAAGGCCTCAAGGCATGTGTGACTGTGAGAAATAATTAAGTCAGGTCAGATGTGTGTGAGAAAGTCTTGTGGTCCATTCAGCAGTTTTTTTGTTTTGTTTTGTTTTTTTGCTAAGTTAGTGTAAAGATGACTGTAAAAATATATCTGCATTGTTTATCCTTTTGATCTTTAATTCATAAAATGAGTAAAAATGTAACCTTTCATTGAAGGAAAATAATTGAAAGTGGGGGGGGAAATCACATTATGAAATAAATGATTTTCTCCAATACATGTTGGCCACAATTATTGGCACCCCTAGAATATTTATGAGTAAAATATCTCTGAAGTATATTCCCATTTATATTTACATTTTTAGCACACCAGGGTGATCATGAACATGAAATTGTCCAGTCATGACTTCCTGTTCCACGGGAGTATAAACATGAGGAAACACAAAGGCCAAATTCCCGTAATCATTCATCACAATGAGAAAAACCAAAGAATATAGTTCTGATGTGCAGCAAAAGATCGTTGAGCTTCACAAAATAGAAAGTGGCTTTAAGAAAATAGCTGAAGCATTGAAAATCCCCATTTCCTCTATCAGGGCAATAATTAAGAAGTTCCAATCAACTAAAGATGTTACAAATCTGCCTGGAAGAGGACGTGTGTCTAAATCGTCCTAATGCGTGGTGAGGAGGAGAGTTTGAGTGGCCAAAGACTCTCCAAGGATCACAGCTGGAGAATTGCAGAGATTAGTTGAGTCTTGAGTCTCAGAGAGCCTAAAAAAAAAAGATCAAACAGCACCTACATCCCCACAAGATGTTCAGGAGGGTTTCAAGAAAAATCCTCTGCTCTCATCCAGAATCAATCTCCAGTATATTAAGTTGTCAGACAAGACTGGAACTTCAAACGGGACCGGCTTCTATGGTCAGATGAAACTAAAAAAAGAGCTTTTTGGCAGCAAACCCACCAGATGGATTTGATGCACACATGGATAAAAAGTACCTCATGCCCACGGTTAAATATATAAATAATATATAAATAATGTTGTGGGCCTATTTTTCTGCTGGAGGTCCTGGACATCTTGTTCAGATATATCGTATCATGGATTCTACCAAATACCAACAGATAAAAAATCAAAACCTGACCGCTTCTGCTAGAAATCCAATAATGGGCCGTGGTTGGATCTTCCATCAGGACAATGATCCAAAACAAACATCAAAACCAACACAAAAATGTGTCACTGAGCACAAAATGAAGCTTCTGCCATGACCATCCCAGTTCCCTGACCTGAACCCTAAAGAGAATGAGTGGAGTGAACTGAAGAGAAGAAGCACCAGCATGGAGCTGGAATCTGAAGGTTCTGGAGAGATTCTGCATGAAGGAATGATCTCTGCTCTCTCCTCAGGTGTTCTCCAAACTCATCAGGCATTATAGGAGAAGACTCAGAGCTGTTATCTTGGCAAAAGGAGGTTGCAAAAACTATTGAATAAAAGGGTGCTAATAATTGTGGGCAACGTGTTTTGGAGAAAAAGATTTATTTCTTAATGTTACTTCCCCCACTTTCACTTCTTTTTCTTCAATGAAAGGTTAGATTTTTGCTATCAAAATAAACTACTAATTTTTGTATTTTGAAAATACTACAAAATACTTTTACAAGGGAGCATGAAATTTCTTTGCAAACCTTCCATCAGTTGGCCCATTTAATCGATCCCTTCACCGTTACACTGACTTGATTAAGTACACAATGTTTGATAGCAACAGCTTTTCTCTGCCCGAGTCATGCAATAAATCTGACATATGCCACCAGTTACACAAATATGTAGTATTTTGAGATTAAAATATTCAAAAAACACTAAAACAATGTAATATAACATTGTTTTAGTGTTTTTGTTGACTTGTGCATTTACATTATCCCAAATGTTTCCAAGAAATTCTAAATCCAGAGAAATAAGCAATTTTAACCAGGACACACACGGGCTGCGTCCGAAAACTGGAAAATGCTGCCTTCTGAGGACACATTTCAGAGTAGTAAGGCATCAAGGCACGTCTGAATCCAATGTTAGCTTCACTTCCTCTCTCATGAGATACCTTCCTCAGATCGATTTTTGAAGGAAGCATAGATGTATCCTTAGCTGCCTTTGATATCCCACAATCCTGTGCTTTCCATTCTGTGACAGTTGAGCTAGAAAAATAAAGATGGCGTCCGAAAGTTGCATTTGCTGCTCAGTTTGTGTATAAATGTACGATTTTGATCAACATATTTCAATTTTGATATCATTTCTATCGAGAAATTACTACTGTAGTAATTAAATATTTGTTTAGTTCTCACCAAAGCTCGCACTATATTGCTGTAGATCATTAAACTGTTACGCTGCCTCAGAAGTCTGTCCGAAATCAGTTTCGTGAGGTGCCTTCATGCACAAACGCTGCCGTACAAGTCATTCTCTTATAAGACAGCGAGGCAGCAAGACAGCTACCTTTTCAGGTTTTCAGACGCAGCCACGGTGTCCGTGTGTCGCCTATCAATGACATCATTACCCTAGATTTCCCATTTTATTTTGTCGAAAAACCATGGAAACATCAAAGACACTTTAGTGCTGTATATTATGAGTTTTATTAGACAGGGAATCAACTGTTTGGATACATTCATCGACAGAAAACTCATCATGTTATATCGCTTAACACATTAAGGGCCAGATTTACTAAACGGGGCAAATTAGCATGAGAGCGCAATTCCAGAAATGTGTCGATGGGAGTGCATTTCAAAGAAATTAATAATCCTTCTACCACACGCTCTCTGTTTTCTGCGGTGTCTCCTCCAAACAGCAACAATAAAGAATGAGAATGTTGCGTCACAGTGTTTTGACTCACATACGTAAACACGTGGACTGAGTTGTGTTTGCGGCTGACCTTTTTGCATATGCATTTGTAGGAGTTTCCCTTTCAGATGCAAAATTTATGGGAGGAGAGTATTTAAATGAATCACACAATTTACTGGTATTTAGGGGAGAGTGGGGTAATGTGAGACACCCCCTGTATCTCGGCAACAGAACACATTTGTGGTTATGTGACAATTATGTTTTCAAGCCCCTCCTTGGCCATGAAGGAGAGGTCCTCATGGTGCTGTGCTAAGCATGTTTTTTTCACAAAAATATTTTTTTGCATGTAAAAGTAAATTTTCTTGCGGTCAACTTAATCAACTGTTGTGCCAAAGCAAACTGATTCAGGTACAAAAACTTATATCATACATGTTGATGAACTATCAACATATAAAACCATGTGATGAAGCTAGCTGAAGATTAGCCTGAATTGCTAAGAGAGATAGTTTTTTTCTAAAATGTAGAGGTGGAGTAAAGTGAGACATGAGGCACAAGTTAAATTTAGTCTTAAACATATTTTAATGTAATATTACATTACATATGTTTTATTTTTAATGTCATAAACATTGTAGAAAAGCCATCATGCCAAGGCAAAACACCAGGAAAGACAACCTCTGGGGCAAAACACTCCTCAAGGAGAATGATGTGGCACATGTTGTGGTAAAGAAGCTGCCTCAACCTAAAAGGCCTGGAGAGATGGAGAGAGCAGCTCCTCATCTTTCCCTGTAACCTTCAGGGCTGGAATGTAGAGTAGGCCTAGTTGTAGAGTATGACAGTAGGCTGATGTTCTAATACAGTCCTGTGTTCTGAGTCCCAGGCTGTTCTAGCTGGTTCTGATTGTGCTTTGCTCTGACCTCTAGACACTAGCTGGCTCTAAGTGTGCGTTCACACTTGTAGTTCGGTTCGTTTGGTTAATTTGGTCTGGACCAAAGAAGAAAAAAAAAACATTTAGTCCTGGTCCAATTAGCGTTCAGATTGTCAATTTTATCACCGAACCAAAAGATACCGGACCTGCTTACCCCCAGGGCATCCAAGATGTAGGTGTCTTTGTTTCTTCGCTAGAACACAAATGATGATTTTTAACTCCAACCGTTGCTGTCTGTCAGTCAAATAATGCTAGTGGATGGGAACTTCTACAATAAGAGTAAATAAAACTTGCTTAGACAAGTCCAAATTAAACCCTGCAGCTCGTGACGACACATTGATGTCCTAAGACAAGAAACGTTTGGTTAGCCTAGGCTACCAAAATGAACACCAAAACTTAACATGAACTGTTAAATTAAAGCAATTCATGCTAAAAATTGATGGAAAGCTGACAGCCTGCACGTTTCTTGACCACCTTCTTCCGTATGGCTCAATTTTCTGTTCTGATCAATTTGTAAAAAAGATGATAATAATAAATAAATAATGACATTAAAGTAAAATGTAACTCAGACTCCACAATTCAATAAATATAATCATTAATATACATAGTATAACTTAAATTACTAAAAAAAAAAAGTTTTTTTTTTTTTTTTTTACAAATTGATTATACTGTGTTTGATATCATTTGATATGTAATCCTCAAAACTTCCTCACTCCTGTTTGTCTTGTGTAGCATAACCAGGTGAATGTCATTGGACTAATTAACTGCTGCTCAAAATCAACTCTAATGTGTTTGTTACTCTCAACCTGATGAAGGCAATACCAGCCGCAACAAGTAGGTGTGCAGTCTGTATGTAGCCAATGAAATAAGGCTTTTTAACATTATTTTTTTACTTGATTCGAGTGCCTTGGATTACCAATGTGTCTACATTCTTAAAAAGTTCTTTACACTTAAAAAAAAGGCAGTGGTTCTTTTAAGACATGGGACCCACTGCTCTAACCATTTTGTATTTTGTAAGTCTCCCTTATCTGACACACTTAGTTCAGTTCATGAAGCATCTATAATGAGCTGATAATCAGGAGCTGTAGAAAAAGTGCGCTGTTGGTATGGGTTGGTAAACACTGTTATAGACCTGAAGTGAATATCATATATCTGCAGCATACTAGTGCAAATAATGTCTTTGCTGCTTGTTAAATTAATGTCTTTATAAGTAAATGGAAAGTGTTTCATATTTAAAGTTGTTTGTCTTTTAAAAGAGTTTTTGTAGTTACCATTGCGCTGGAGTACAGAGCTCGTGATTGGGTTGTGGTCGGACACATTATGTTTGTGTGTTTTGCTCCACTCAGTGAGCAGTATTACAGTCAACGCAGTGACATGTAACTTCTTGAATGAATGATTGAGGCATTTATATAGTGCTTTAATACTGTACACCCAAAGCTCGGTGCAGCATCCAAAGGACATTGCTTGTTATATTATAGTGTCTCTGTCACCATACTGGGGCATTAGGACCCTCACAGACCCTAGGGTGAGCGCCCCCTGCTGGCCAAGATTTAAACCTCATTATATACCAATGCATTCAAGGCTTGATTACATTCAAGTACAAAGCAAACTCGTTAGCAACATAGGTATGTTTATTTTTTTCTGCCCTTTCCAAATAACACTGACATAATAGTGTAGATTTATCATATACACCGTCACAGACTGATACAGAAAAAGGTATCAGTTTAAAAAAAAACTTTCAAATCGCAATACTTCTCATATCTCTGATTTCTCAGAGAATTACAGTAATAAGTACACTTTTCTGGGGTGGGGTATATAAAGATATTTGATGAAATCCGAGAGCTTTTTGACTCCTTCATGGACAGCAGTATAATTACAAGGTCAAGACAAGTATTAAAGACATCATTATTTGTTCAATGTAAATATGGTAGCTTAATACAAAGAACCAAAGTGCTTATCACATAGATTACATTTAAAAACATAAAAAAATTTTGTTGGAATGTATTAAAATCCCCCTCAAAGTCTCAATACATTTTCTAAAAGCTGAACCTCTTTTAGCTTTAAACATTTTTCTAAACATATTGTAGATCATAGAATTTGATTGAACATTCAGAGGTTTGATATTTTCTGATAATGATTGTCGACTGCTATCATAGACTGTAAAAAAACCAAACTGCTGTATAACAAAACATGTCTCACTGGCGCCATCTTGCGTCCACTTAGGGACTGCAAACTGTAAAAATGACTACTGGTGTTGCCAGGACTAGGGATGCACCGATACTATTTTTAAGGACCGAGTACGAGTACCGATATAGGATACATTTATTAATTTTTCTCTCTCCCTCTCCCTCTTTTTTTTTTTTTGGTGATGTTGCTGTTTTACAAGCAACACAGTGAGACTAATAAATGTAGGACAGCTTCTTAATTATTACAATAATGAAAAAATGTGCTTGTCACAAACTTGAAAAACAAACATTTCACAGTGTCCAATAACCTCCAAAGGGCATTATTACCTATATCTATATATATAAAATTGTTGTTATATAAATAGAAATTAACAATACTACACGGTAGTATTTTTATAAATAGAGTCAGAGGGACTGGGACCCCCTGGCAGAAATCTCATTTCTTGATGTTGGTGTCATGGGGTCAGATTTGAACTTCTTGAAGACAGCAACCACAATCACCACCAGAGCCACCAGAGCCACTGAAGCCACCGGACTCCAAATCCTAACAGCTGGAAGGGGAAAGTGGGAATTTTTTAATCTCACTGCCTAATTTTGTAACGCTCTCATTGTGTCTGGTTTTACTTACATTGATGTTCAGTGTCAACATGTGTGTGTTCAGATATTGTGCTGTTCAGATTTCCCTTCGACTCTGTACCAGACTCTGTAGAGGAGATTGAAAGCTTAGTCACACAGCTGAGTATTCATTTGCTGTGAAAAATAAACCTCACCTGTCCACTTTATAAATAATGTTTCTAAACATCCATTCAATTTCTCTCACCTTTGACCGTCAGAGTTATCAGGATTCCTCCTGTTTTATTCAGGACTCTGTATTCTCCAGCATCACTTGATCCGAAGTCTCTGATGATCAGGTGACCATCGTTGTCTGTCAGTCGATCGCTCAGGACACCCTTTCCTCTCTTCCACACCTCCATCCAGCCTGTGTCCGTACGATGATGAACGCTCTCAGCATCACGTGGGAGATCACCTAACACCAGCTCTTCACCTTTCTGTGCTGTTAAAGTATCTGAAGAGCAATGAAATGAGAGAATAAGTGTGACATGTTGATGAGTGCTGAATGAAAACAACAAACAGCCCAAATCAATATTAAAATCAGTTTTGACCTTACCATTGACAAGGACTTCATAACTGAGGAAAACTGGATCACCGTTGCCATGAATGCCCATTTTATACATTCCAGCATCAGTGGTCTTCAAGTCTTCAAGAATGAGGTCACAAAGGCCACTCTCGTGCACCCGGCCCTTGTATTGATTATCTTGTTGATAACCATAAGCGATTATGGGCCCATGGGTCAGGCGAACAGATAAATTCACACCGGTCTTCAGCCCACATTGCAGGGTAATATTGCCACCCTTTTCTCCGCCCACAGGTACAGCAGCAACACCTAAAATAAAAACAGTGTTGAATCACTACACAATATTGATACTGATGTGATTTAATATCAATCTTTTTAATTTCACAGATCTATTTACAAATAATTTTCTCTTTACATTACACTCACCACACAACTGTAATGCCAGGAAAACAGTCAAGAGGAACCTGATTTAAAAAAAAAAAAAAAAAAGGGTGGTTAAATGTAACTCGAATCTCATTGTGCAGAACATATTACTTGAGTTAAAAACAGCTTATTTAAGAGGTGAAAACTCTGAGCAGAACACAACGCAGTCATTTCCACCCATCCTAACTAGGCCTAATATATATATATATATATATATATATATAAAAAAAACTAAACATTACACTTGTAACAAATTTTACAGAATACACATTTTCTGCTTAAAATGCAAAATATCAAGCCCAATAGTAAATCATTTAAGCACAAATGTAACAAAACTAGGGATGCACCGATGTATCGACCGCTGATATTTATCAGCTGATTTTTGCTCAATTTGTAACCATCGGTATATCGGTTTTAGCAGGAAAAAGGCTGATATAACAAACCAATGGTTTATTAATTAACTGCGTGAAGGCGGACCCCAACCAAATGATGACCAAACCTTTACTGATGTTTTATTAAGTTTATTGCATCCATTTTCACTAATCACCACAAAAGCTAAACATTACAGAGCACAAGAAGTGTGCATTAAACTGTCTCTCTCCATTGCATTATCATCAACATACAGCAAATTACTTATTATAACTAACAGTTAACAAACATACACAGATCTTATGCATGCATCTCTGAAGAACCGTGTGCTCTAGTGATGTGTCGTTCTTGAACGATTCGTTCATTTTGAACGAATCTTTAATGTGACTCGGGAAGAACGAGTCGTCTCGGGGGGTGATTCGTTCAGTCGCGCATGTGCAATATTCTACAGGTTCTGTACTGCTAGAAGTAGTTCACCTGATGATTCAATTGATTAGTTCTCTTCATGAGTCTTTCGGGTTTTTGAGTCGTTCCTTAATCACGTGACAGACCCATACACTAAGCCAATGCATTCTGAGCCGGAAGAGAACTGATTAGTTCTCTTCATGAGTCTTTCGGTTTTTGATCGTTCCTCAATCACGTGACAGACCCATACGCTAAGCCAATGCATTCTGAGCCGGAAAGAGAACTGATTAGTTCTTTTTATGAGTCTTTCGGGTTTTTGAGTCGTTCCTCAATCACGTGACAGACCCATACACTAAGCCAATGCATTCTGAGCCGGAAAGAGAACTGATTAGTTTCTTTCATGAGCTTTTTCGGGTTTTTGAGTCGTTCTAATCACGTGACAGACCCATACACTAAGCCAATGCATCCTGAGCCGGAAAGAGAATTGATTAGTTCTCTTCATGAGTCTTTCGGGTTTTTGAGTCGTTCCTTAATCACGTGACAGACCCATACACTAAGCCAATGCATTCTGAGCCGGAAAGAAGAACTGATTAGTCTCTTCATGAGTCTTTCGTTTTTTGAGTCGTTCCTTAATCACGTGACAGACCCATACACTAAGCCAATGCATTCTGAGCCGGAAAGAGAACTGATTAGTTCTTATGAGTCTTTCGTTTTTGAGTCTTCCTTAATCACGTGACGACCCATACACTAAGCCAATGCATTCTGAGCCGGAAAGAGACTGATTAGTTCTCTCATGAGTCTTTCGGGTTTTGAGTCGTTCCTTATCACGTGACAGACCCATACACAAGCCAATGCATTCTGAGCCGGAAAGAGAACTGATTAGTTCTTTTTATGAGTCTTTCGGGTTTTGAGTCGTTCCTTAATCACGTGACAGACCCATACACTAAGCCATGCATTCTGAGCCGAAAGAGAATGATTAGTTCTTTCATGAGTCTTTCGGGTTTTTTGAGTCGTTCCTTAATCACGTGACAGACCCATACACTAAGCCATGCATCCTGAGCCGAAAGAGAATTGATTAGTTCTCTTCATGAGTTCTTTCGGGTTTTTTGAGGTCGTTCCTTAATCACGTGACAGACCCATACACTAAGCCAATTTCATTCTGAGCCGAAAGAGAACTGATTAGTTCTTTTTATGAGTCTTTTCGGTTTTTTTGAGTCCTTCCTTAATCACGTGACAGACCCTACCCTAAGCCAATGCATTCTGAGCCGGAAAGAGAACTGATTAGTTCTCTTCATGAGTCTTCTTTCGGTTTTTGAGGTCGGCGTCCTCAATCACGTGACAGACCCCTACACTAAAGCCAATGCATTCTGATCCTGGAAAGAGAAGCTGATGAGTTCTTTTATGAGTCTTTCGGGTTTTTTGAGGTGAGTTCCTAATCACGTGACAGACCCAACACTAAGCCAATGCAGTTCTGAGCCGGAAAGAGAACTGATTAGTTCTTTTCATGAGTCTTTCGGGTTTTTTGAGTCGTTCCTCAATCACGGACAGACCCATACAACTAAGCCAATGCATTCTGAGCCGGAAAGAGAACTGATTAGTTCTTTTTTATGAGTCTTTCGGTTTTTGTGATGTCGTCGTCCTTAATCACGTGACAGACCCTACACTAAGCCAACTGAATTTAGAGGAAAGAGAATTGATTAGTTCTCTTCTGAGTCTTTCGGGTTTTGAGGGTTCTCAATCACTTGACAGACCATCACTAAGCCAATGCATTCTGAGAAAAGAGAACTGATTAAGTTCATTTATGATTCTTTCGGGTTTTTGAGTCGTTCCTCAATCACGTGACAGACCCATACACTAACCCAATGCATTTCTGACCCAAGATTCGTTCTTTTTATGAGTCTTGCGGTTTGAGCGTTCCTTAATTGCAGCCATCACTAGCCAATTTCTGAGCCGGAAAGGAATGATTATTTCTCTTCTGAGTCTTTCGGGTTTTTTGAGTCGTTCCTTACGTGCTACATAACTATGCTTTTGACCCAGCATTATATGTATTAGTACTACGTGTTTTGTTTGCGTTTGTGTTACAACTGTTAAAGCTGAAGTTATCATAACCTTGATGTTTAACTAACTTAATAATTCAAATTCAAAATGTTATTTGCTTTTAATTTATGTCATTATGTCCTTTTTGAGCAATCTTCTTATACATATTAGACAATATGTCAAGTCTGACTGAAAAAGCATTATTATAACAGCAAACTCAAAATTGGAGTAAAATGACAAACTAGGCTATAAATACTTTGTGTATGTAGGCTTGGATTTTATATTATTATATCCTAGTGTTTATTTACAGATAGAAGTCAAAAAGAAATTAATCATATTTTATTTATAACAGGCTTTATTTATAATAACACACCACAGATCCTCAAGAAACAGTAACAAAAACGTGACACAAATGTCAGAAATAGCGTATGGTCAGTCACGTGATTGAGGACGACTCAAAAACTCATCTGGAGACACATGAAAACACAGACCCTTTAAGACCATTGATAATGATAATTTGAGGTTGATGTTAATTTCATGAATGTTTGAAAAATAGTATATATTTACCATTGGACATAATTTGCACAATCCAATAAGAAATACACAGACGAAAATGACTTTGTCCATTGTTTCTCGTTTGTTAACCGAGTTTATCAGAGCTATTTATCTTACCAATGTGTGTCACTGAGTCTGTGTGCCATGCAGTTTTGCTTCCTAAAATGACTTCTCCACACCCAAACAAAAGGATACACCCCACTGTAGCCCATCATTTCATTGAACAGACATGTCAGTGATATTATATGTATATATTTTTGTATTAAAAATTAAAGGGGGCAGGGGTGAGGTCCAAAAAAGTGGTTTGTTATGAGACAAACAGGGTTAAGGCATATGTTTTCTTTGAGCCTGTGGGTTTTCCCTAAGGGATCGGCTTCTTGTTGAAAATGAAAGTAAAAGAGTGACGTGCTTTCGTTGTGTTGTAGGGTGAAATAAGAGTTTCATCTTTATTAAAATCAACACATTAAATATTTATCTGCAATTAATATTACCCTGCAATTAATTGGAGTTACAGTGAATTCCTGAATGTTTATTTAAAAACTTAAAGGCACAATATGTACATTTTTGCAATAAAATATCCCAAAAAACCACTAGGCCAGTGTTATATATTTTGTTCTTACATTATCCCAAATGTTTCCAACTATTTGTAAATCTTATGAAAATCACAATTTTAACAGGAAGTGTCCAGAAGGAGTCACTCGTCAATGGGGTTGTTACCCGTGATTGTTACAGTTCACGCATGTCCCGGACTCCATCTCCCATGATCCTCCCTGTTCACACCTGCACTCACTTCCTCATCATCTCTCCCCGCTCTTCCCGGATTCCCTGCACCTGTTCATCGTCATTAGCACTCCCTTTATATTGGACTCACTTCCCTGCAATCCTTGTTCATTCTATTGTTTGTAATGTTTGATGTGTGTTTGGTTGCTGTTCTGGTCCTTGTTTAATAAAACCCCATCTTAGCAGAAGTCTGATTGTGCCTCTGTAACAGTGTTATCCTCAGTTTCCTGTTTTAATTTGTAGAAGCCATGGCAACACCAAAGACGCTTTAATATATTACACGTTTTATTAGACAAGAGAACAACTGTATGGATAGATTTATAGACAGAAAACTAATTATTGTTATATAGATCAACAGCGTCAGCGTCAGTTCTGGCAGGTCTTGTCAGTCAAGCTCACATCAGCTGACTCCCAGGTGACTCAAATCTACCTATAGGAATACGACGCCTATCACAGCATCCATATATAAGCTCCTCAGTATTATCAGTAGCTATTGCATTTCTCAGGAGTTAAATACCTTCCTCCATCCCCAGCTCCTCCTCTCATCAGTCAGATTGGCCTTAAGATTCCCCTGAATTCTTGAAATATGTGTACATGTTAAATGATTGACATTAACAATATCTGCATATGTTGGTTCTGTTCTGTTTACCCTAAGGGGTTTATTGCTGCTCTCCCTGCTCTTATGTTAGACTGCATGGATGCACAGGGAGTTCTTGCCCAGAACAGAATCATACCGCCAATACAAACTCTATGCAATTATCAATCATATTTGACGATAGTGGTTCTGACAGAATTATTGTTTAAATCTAGTTCTTGATTTTCAGAGAGTACCATGCCTCAGAGAAAAACACTATTACAACACTAACACTATTCTCCATCATGCATTTTAAATTAATTGCATGTCATTTATCAACACAAGCCATCCAGCATTTAACATGATATTGTAAAATCGATCTATCTTACTGCAGTGTGTAACAGTGTCTCACAGCAGCCGCCGAGTGAACACACAGAGTAACGTTATAATTTTCAACACACTCAAATGAATCTAATATGATAAACAGAGCTGCGTTACCTCATACTCATGACTGGAAGAAGCGAAAGTGGCGACTGCGGCATGGGTGTGTGTCACTTTCGTCTCTCATTAGCAATCGCTCCAGCTCCTCGTTCAGCTCCACAACTCTTGGTCCTGCTCTGCTTCATACTACAGTAACGTTAATAATCGCATCCATGAACATGATTTCTGACCGGCTGTGAGGTGAAGACCACATGTCCCATGATTCCCATGACTCTGCGTCATCAAGCTACGCCTTTGTTTTGAATAGGCGACCTCTAGAGGTGAAAATCTACATATTCCTGCTTTAAATTAAATTAAAGCTGCAGTCCGCCATTTTTCCTCTTTGTCGCCATCTCTGTTTGAAACCTGCGATTGCAGTCATATTACTGTCAGTGACCGCACCGGTGTGGATACTGAACTTCAGAATCACAGATTCTACGTCTTGAAAGTATGACCAAAATAAGGATTTTCACTGGAAAATATCATCTGAACAAGTAAGCAACATGTCTACCACTTTTGTTTTGACCAACTGAGGAAAAAAGCATTAGGCCTACAATAAATCGCGCTGCCAATGATGATTAAATCTAACGATCGCTTAGCTCGGATCACGGCAAACCGTGCAAATTATTATTACTGTTATACTTTGTTCTCAAATCGTTAATGTTAACAACATCAGCATTGCTATGACTATGTGTATATATTAGCGTTACCTGTAGATTTCAATTTCTGTATCCACTCCACAGTCCAAAGTCTTTTGCTTTTTGACTACAGGTGAATCTCCAGTTGTCACTGATGATTGTCATTTGGATCTTTCTGGATTACAATCCACCATCAAAATGATAAGTTTAATTATTTCAGCTGCTGTGAGAACAGGCTATAAATGATCCGCTGCAGCAGCATCCTCACGTCTCACATCCTTTCTGTTTACGGACGTGACGTAATGACGCACAGATGAACTGCTGCATGCTCGTATTTAATAAATAAATATATTAACAGATACAACTTTTTACTTTAATAATGCATTAGTAAATTTTGAATTAAAACACCAAATGAACAAATGCTGTAAAAAAAAAAAAAAAAAAAAGTGTAAACAAATGTTTAAAAATAAATAGCCTAATAACACCAAAGCGAAAACAAAAGTCTGAATGGCTGTTTGAAATAAATGCTGTTCAGAAACAGAAAGTACGGCAGCTTCTTTGTTTGTCAGCAAAATTATGAATTTTTGTAAAGCTTTCTGTTGCTCTTCCTCCCAGTGCCACTGAACATCCTCTTCTAGCAGCTTTCGAAGAGGAGCCCTGATGTCAGATAACTTGGAATGAATTTGGATAGGTATTGCACCATACCCATGAATCATGAGTGCTTGTTTATTTTCATGTGGAGGCATTTGCTCTCACCTTTTCACCTTCTTCTGAGATTATGTGGCCAAGATGTCTTATTTTTGACTTTCTTATCTGGCACTTGCTCTTGTTTAGTTATAGATTCCATTCTCTTGCTCTTTCCAGCAGCTTGATGAGTCTGTGATCATGTTTTTCTGTTGTCTCTCACCATACTAGGATGTCATTGATGACGCTGACTACACCCTCAAGACATTCTAGCATCTGTGTGACTGCACACTGCCCAGACAGCAACGTGTGGCCCAGATCCGGCCCACATCTGGTATATATATATATATACATACGGGTGGAAGACTTCACTGGCTGAAGACACACCAAATGGTAAGCGAAGAAATCTAAACCTCCCTACTGGCATGTTGAATGTGCAGAGTTTCGAGCTCTCATCATCCAGTTTTATTTGCCAGAATCCTTGATTAACATATTTTGTTGATCCTGGAACAACATTCTAGTCTGAAAATTTAGTCTTAACCCTGTTCCTACCCCTAAACCTAACCCTACCCATAAGTTATCCCAAAAATCAGAGGGAAATGATAGATGAATAACACTGATGTAGAAGCACCAATTCATGATTTTTAAGCCTAAACTCGACATAATCTGTAGACTTGTCCCTCAAATCTGATTGGTTGATTGGTTGATGTTGTTCCAGGATCAACAAAAATGTTGACCCAGGAACATGTTGAACTCAGCAAAATCAGGTTATGCTGGACTGAGAATATCTTTGCATTTGGCTAATGGATATCACTTCTTCGACTGTGAGTAGAGGGTAATTTAATTTTTGTAGTTGAAGAAGGTAAGCTGAACTTGTTCCACAGGCGACATCTTGTGGCCAGAATATGTAATTAAGTGACAGGTGGATCTTTTAAAGGTGCCCTAGAACTTTTTAAAAAAAGATGTAATATAAGTCTAAGGTGTCCCCTGAATGTGTCTGTGAATTTTCAGCTCAAAATACCCCATAGATTTTTTTAAATTAATTTTTTTAACTACCTATTTTGGGGCATAATTAGAAACGAGCCGATTTCAGGTTGCGGCCCCTTTAAATCCCGTGCTCTCCGCCCCCTCCCGAGCTCTCGACTCTATCACAGCATAAACAAAGTTCACACAGCTAATATAACCCTCAAAATAGATCTTTACAAAGTGTTCGTCATGCATGCTGCATGCATACATCGGATTATGTGAATATTGTATTTATTTGGGTGTTTACATTTGATATTGAATGAGTTTGAGGCTGTGCTCTGTGGCTAACTGGCTAACACTACACTGTTGGAGAGATTTATAGAGAATGAAGTTGTGTTTATGAATTATACAGACTGCAAGTGTTTAATAATGAAAATAGCGACGGCTCTTGTCTCCGTGAATACAGTAAGAAACGATGGTAACTTTAACCACATTTAACAGTACATTAGCAACATGCTAACAAAACATTTAGAAAGACAGTTTACAAATATCACTAAAAATATCATGTTATCATGGATCATGTCGGTTATTATTGCTCCATCTGCCATTTTTCGCTGTTTTCCTTGCTTGCTTACCTAGTCTGATGATTCAGCTGTGCACAGATCCAGACGTTCTGCCCTTGTGTAATGCCTCGATCATGGGCTGGCATATGCAAATATTGAGATTCGCCTGTTTTCCGGAGGTCTTTTAAACAAATGAGATTTATATAAGAAGGAGGAAACAATGGAGTTTGAAACTCACTGTATGTCTTTTCCATGTACTGAACTCTTGTTATTTAACTATGCCAATATAAATTCAATTTTTAATTCTAGGGCACCTTTAAGTTTTCTTTGAGTTTCCCAGATGGTCCTCACTGCAGAACACAAGATCCAGGGGGCGGGGTTAGATCTAGATCCTCCCACTCCTCCCACTTTACATATCCCTTAACGGATGGCGGACTCGTATCTCAGCCATAGACTGTAAAAAAATATGGACGTAGCGTCCGTGACGTCACCCATAGAGTTCTGAACAGCAGTTTTGAAGCGAAAATGAGGCCGCGGCCATCTTAGCTGCGCGTCACCGCACGTCACTCACTCCCGGATAACTGAAAATGGGCAAAGAGGCGGGGAGGTGGTTTGAGCTGATGTGATTGGTTGCTGAAACCACGCCCGCCTAGCTCGACGTGACCATGTTAGCAGCAAAGGAGCTATCTATCTATCTTAGATACGATCTAAAATATTAATGAAGATGTTTTATCATCAGAACATTCTAAAGGTTTACTGTCAATCTACGGTGTTTCTTTAAGATATAGATGCTCCAACACCAGTAGTGTTGGTTGTGCAAATAACAACATGGAAAATCAAATGGGACTTCATACCTTTATAATAGAGATTGCGAGATGAATCCAATCTGTGGCACTTGGGTAAAGTGTCCATTGCAAAACAAAAAAAAACATTTCACATTTCTTCTGAATGATCTGCTCTCTGTCATCGTTCTTCAAGAAAGGATGCAATCTGAGCAGCCTTTATGTTGTAAAACTGTATACGATCGTATCTAACAAACAAATGAGCCTGTGTCCAAAGTATATTTCTTCAAAATAGTGCAGCAGTTTTAGTTATATAATATCCAAGCAGTGCTGTCGGATTTTGATATCCTCCCGCCATTGTCATTGTAGTAAATCTCACAAAACTTTCAGCCAATGCCACGATCCAACAACGTGTGTTCTGTGTCTCTTCCCCATGCGTGCACATCTACACAGACACACATCAGTCTCGAATATTATGCAGCAAGCCATATTTTATAATTGTATAAAATAATCGAGAAAAAAAGCACAAAAACTGCTGAGATGCCAAATTCAGCGGCAGCTGAGGTAACATGACAGCTCACAGACAGCAGCGCAATCTACCTGTCACTCAGGTGACCACGCCCTTAATTATGCAGAACTTTAAGGCTTAATATAATTTAAACGGATAAGTTATAAAAAAATTCACCCCCCTCAGAGTTGTCATGAAGGGCAAAAATAGCAGTATAGACCAAAACCACAATTTGAACCAACTTGTAAACATGTTTTTTTCTGCTATAAACTTGGCCAATTTAACATGGGACTCTATGAGATTCTGCTCTCTTTTGGAGCCTGTCCCTAGTGGCCAGTCGATGAATCGCAGTTTAAGTTACTTCCGTATTGGCTTCACGAGAGAAAGGGGGAGGTTGCCGCTTGATCTCAGCAACAGTCCAAAGCGGCCAATGGGGCATCTATGTAATTATTATGTCTGACTATTCCTGAAAGTATAATTGGTCATTAGTTTGGTTATTCTTTCAAAGCAGGTTAAGCTGTCGGACTCAGAAGATTTACTTAATATTATAAAGCTATTATGTTCAGTGACTAATTTTTTATGAATTACTTAAGCTTTCGCATGTGAATTTAATATTCTACTTTAATAGGCTACTCTGAGTTTTATTTTGAATGAATGGTGTGTGTAAACACATTTAGGCCTAGCGAAGTTTGAGCAATGAGCAAAGGGACTTTGGTTTGAGTAAAAACAAAACCGACCGTTTAAGTTATCCCAAAATAGTTAGCTCGAGCCTGCAGGGACAGGTTGCCTATATGCGGTCCTGATCATGGCAATTCGTACGTATTTTATGAGGTGGCTAATTCGTACGAATTCATATGTTTTTTGCTAAATCATACGTATTTTACGAGTTGACAAGTTCGTATGAATTCATATAAATGACCTACCCCAAACCCCGCCCCTAAACCTACCCGTCACTGGGGTTTAGACAAATCAGACGAATTCGTTCGAGTGAGGTCGTATGGATTTATCCGAATTAGCCACCTCGTAAAATACGAATTGGTCATGAGAGAACATTGGTCCTGTGAGGAGTATGAACTATGAATGGTCATTATTTTTCTCTAAGTGGAAATTCTTTCAGAGCTTAAAATACTTCTTTCTGTAGGCTACAACCACACAAAAGCATGTGATTTCTTAGTTTTTCTGCTGCTGATTTGATCAGAAATCTCAACAACATTCAACATTGAAGACATTTTATTTATAATCAAGCTTTATGTGCCATAAAATAGACAGCATTTATATTTTCTCTTAAACTCAGTTTATTAATGCTCCTAAATATAATGTATAATGTCTAAAGATGTACATTTCTAACAAAAGTCTTGTAGGTCTAATGAAGTTCAAGCATATGTTTGCTTGTTTTAGCTGTGACAGAACTTGAATTGTGTTTTTCTTATTAATATCTACATGTAAAAACTGCAGCTGATTAAAACATGATACTTAAACTCTAAGCTCGAATATAGTTTATTGATGTTGAATTAATAAATACTGCATTAAAGACTGTCAGAAGCAGCAGCATTGATATTTTACTGAATATTAACCACAAATGATTATGATTGTTTGAGCTTTGCCACAACTGAAGATCTGAACCACATCTGAACCACACTGAACCTCCATCAGTGCTGACATACAGAAATGCTGATTAATGAGTTAGATTGTACAATAAAGCACACAAGTTTGTCATTTAGCTGATTTTTGACTCATCAGAGATGCACGTTTCGCTTCTTTCCATCCTTTCTGCCAGCCGTGATGGTGAATGATTCCTCCTGTGATGAATGTAGCCAGAAAAAACACAAAAGCAGCGAGTCCAACACCACCGAACATCAACACACGCTCCGTCACCGTCACTCCATCTACAGACACAAAACATTCATAAACTACTCAAACAACAACATTTTACAGCATAAAGAAACATAGATAGTTCTGATTCTGATTGGCTGTTCTGGGGTTGAAGTCATTGTAAAATAGCACTAAAACATCAGTCTAATAATGTGAGAAGCTGCTTCACTCAGCAGTTACACTTTTTTAAAATAAAGGTCTTTATTGGCATTGATGGTCGAATCTTATCATTCAACAAAAGGATCTCTGAAAGGTTCGTTAGGGAACCAAAAATGGTCTTCTATGGCATCACTGTTTCTGATTGTACAGATCAATGAACATTTTGGCTTTTGTTTTGATAACTTATAACACACTTGACTGAAGAATTAGAACAGAGTTGAGAGAAAATGAGTCACACAAGAATCACATCCGCTCTCACCTGTGACCTCAACAACATGTGCCGCTTCTGTGACACAATCACATTTGTCCTCTCTGTTTGTCAGCTTTCCTGAAAATATTTAACAATTCACTTTACACGAAGAGAAGGTCATTAAAACAAAAGAATATTATAGTTTCAATATTATTTTAGCAGCAAATGTCTTCTCAACAACACAAGATTTGAGGAATCATTCATATCTGGAGCACAAACACGTAAAAATAAAGGTTTTGAAATCTTTCCATTCCACAAAAGGTTCATTATCTTGGAAAAAGCTTCTTCACACTAAGAAAATAATGGTTCTTTTAAGAACTGATTCACTGAAAGATTCTTTTGGAACCAGAAATTCTTCAATGAACCAAAAGTTCTTCTGTGGAATCACTGTGGAAAAACCTTTTGGAGCGATGTGCTAGTAATGAATGAAATAAATTGAGCAAAATAATAAACATCACAGATTTGAGGAAAAGTGAAAGGTCAGCAGTACTAACCCTCGATCTCCAGTCTGATGGGTTTGTCGAAGTGCATCTCTGAAGTCACAGACTTTGTTCCACAGAAATAAAGACCAGAATCTGACTCTGTTAGTCCAGTTATAACTAGAGAGACTCTAGTGATCCCCGTGTCTACATCAACTTTCAGATGACTCCAGTTTTGATTGTACGTAACTAGCAGTTTTCTTCCCGCTACACTGCTTGTCTTGGCGATCATCAGCAGTGTTAGTCGTCCAGAATCAGGATTCTGGTGATACCAGGTGATTTCATATCTGTCGGTCATGTTACAGTCCAGACTGATGGCTTCGTTCAGCTGAAATCTTAACAGAGTCATGTGATGTTCTGAAACATCTGGGCAAAAAAATCATGAACTGAACTTTAGACATTATTTAGACAAAAACATCTGAGGTTAAAATGATCATTTATGTTAAAGAGTAAAGTAGAATAAATTTACCACTGGACGTGATCTGAATAATCCTGCATGAAAAAACACAAAAGAACAAGAGATCTTCTCCATTGTGTCTGTGGCTCATAGAGGTGTTGATCAAACAGCATAATGCAGAGACACAAAAACCACAAAGCGTTTTCACTTTCTCTTTTAACTAAGCATACAGCTTCTACCTATTTTAAGTGCTGTGTTTTGTTAGTTGTGGTTTATTAAGCTTCACAGTGTATGTGCACTGAGCAACGCCATAATTATACATTATATAATGGATGTGGTCTATCATGGTGAAAATGCATGTCAAAGCACTTCATGTGTGCACAGGGTCTGAAACTAACATCTTGTCACACCTGCCAATGCCAGCAACTTGAGAACATTTCCCAGCCATATACATTTTATACTGGCCATGAAACTCTGCAATATTTCATTTAAAAACAGCCAGAACAAATATCTTATATAGTTGCAATTATTATTTTAAAATGTATTTATTTTGTTGTTGCTATATAGTCAAATAATAATTAAAATGTTAACAATTAAATAAAAAAATCAGTAAAGAAATATCACTATAATACTGTATCTGTAAACCCATTTATAATGCAAATAATTTTTCAATAAGTGTTTCATTTTTGCTGTATAATTTACAGCTTCTTCTGCATTATCTTTTTTGAAAAGAAAAAATGCACAAAACACATTTATGTATTTAAGACATAGTATATTAAACATTATAAAGTGGCAATCTGACTTGGAAAGGGTACAAATTTAGCATAGAAATGACATTTGAAACAAAATTTGTATTGTAGTTTATAATGTAGTAGAATGCTCTCAAGAACATTTTAATGCACTTTTGGTCATAAAGGCCTTCAGATCTGAGAAATTCTATAGTTTTGTAATGTTTTGCTGATCTGAGGTTTAAAATGACAATGTATGTGTTGTAAAGTTGTAAGGCAGGCAGTCTCTTCAGTAGCTGGTGTGTCTATTAGTGCATTGATCTTGGTCCCTCAAGGTGGAAGAAGAAGCCAAAGTAAAGCAGCCAGCAGGATCAGGAGTTTGTTAGAGAGATTCCCATCAGCACCATCTGGCTCTGGAAAAGAAACAGAATTTACATGAATTCCTGCATCAAATTCCTAACAATGACTATGTTCATATGTGCACTAATAATATGGATCATTTCCAATAATCAGAGTAATGACTTAATGGTTATAAGTCGTTTACATGACCTCTTCACTCCCACTTACATGCAATGTTCAATATTCTGATTATTTGCTAAGAATTGTGGTTATTTTTACCACTATAATTCATCCCAGGTGAAAAAAAGTACATTTCAATAATAATCAATTTACACACATTAATTTTGTACTTAATATAACAAAAAATCTTCTTTATTACTTCTTAAGATCATCTAAAGAACATTTAAGTGTACTCAACTGTGCTATTTTGAGACAGCATGAATTATGAACTGAAATGTGCTTTTAATAACCATCTCTGTATTTAAAAAATGTATATTAAAGCACATTTAAGTTCATATTTCATGCTGTCTCAAAATAGCACAGTTGAGTACACTTAAATGTGCTTAAGATGATCTTAAGAAGTACTAAAGAAGACTTTTTAGTATGTTAATAACGACTTTTAAATGTAGGTAGAAAACTTTTTCCTAAAGGGTTAGTTCACCCAAAAATGAAAATAATGTAATTTATTACTCACCCTCATGTCGTTCCACACCCGTAACCTTTGTTTATCTTCAGAACGCAAATTAAGATATTTTTGATGAAATCTGATGGCTCAGTGAGGCCTGCATAGCCAGTAATGACATTTCCTCTCTCAAGATCCATTAATGTACTAAAAACATATTTAAATCTCATTCATAACGCTCCAAAGCTTCCTGAAGCAGTGTTTTGAAATCAGCCATCACTAAATAAGTCATTATTTTGTTTTTTTGGCACATCAAAAATATTCTTGTGGCTTTATAATATTAATATTGAACCACTGTACTCACATGAACTGATTTAAATATGTTTTTAGTACATTAATGGATCTTGAGAGAGGAAATGTCATTGCTGGCTATGCAGGCCTCACTGAGCCATCAGATTTCATCAAAAATATCTTAATTTGTGTTCTGAAGATGTGTGGAACGACATGAGGGTGATTAATTAATGACATTATTTTCATTTTTGGGTGAACTAACCCTTTAATGAATTTAAACTATGGGGTGTTTAGCTGCAGAATAAAGCCTCCATTGGTTTACTTACTGCTCTTGTCTGATATGGCCTCTGGATCACAGGCTGTGGAAAATTTAAGAGAGTGAGCAAAGCAATCGCTTGTTCAGTGTGTGTATAGATTTATATTAAAATAGCTTAAAGGAGTAGTTCACTCAAAAGATACATTCACCTTCATGTTTCTCAGAAAAAAGAAAACATCAGAACACAATGAGGATGAGTAAACTCTGAAATACTCAGTTTTGGGTGAACTAGTTCTTTAAGCATTAGTTAGATGATTTGTGACCTTACCAGGCTGTAAATCTGTTTTGTCGATGAGTACTTTAGGTACTGTCCTATTATCATGTGTGTATATTTTTAATGTACACATTGTGTCCCTCTGGAAACAGCCTGGCACTGAGCAGCGTCCTCCATCATACAGACTGGAGACGGTCTGTATTTGTTCAAGGTCTTCATATGAAGGACGACGTATGAGAACAAGAACGCTCTCATGTTGCTCCAGCTCAGGTGCTCCGTCACAAGACAGCGAACACTGGATACACGTCTGCGGCAGAGCTGCACAATCTGAGGATATGAACAATGGAATATTAATACAGGTTTTCTTAAAAAATATACTGACATTTAAACACTGCAGAAGTAAATACTCACTTGCACAATAAATGATGCATGGCAGTAAAATCAACGGTTTGGCCCTGAGGAGAACAGAAAAGGGCTGGTTATGAGCAAGATCTGCATACTGAGGTTGCCTGTGTAACTAATATATATCATCATCATGCTTCCCCCAGATGATTGATTGATTGATGATTGATTGATTCTGTTAAGAACTGCACATGTTTTGCATTAAAGGGTGTTTAAATATGGCAAATTTGCAGAACAGAAATTTGTTCAAAATTCTGGTTTGATTTCATTGACATATTAGAGTTAAAGGTTTTTATCACTTCATAAATCAGAAAATACTGTCAACAGACAGAAAAATACATTTTCACCATGTTTTTCACCAGGTGATTTGTTTGTCATCATTGTGTTCTCTTAAATATGAATTAATGATAAGCAGAACGCCTTGAATTCCTGTAAAGAGGAACTTAAACTGACAGAAAACCCCTAGTTGCCCTTTTCTCTGTATGTATTTTACTTATTTTACTATCTCCTATTCTTTATTTCTTTGTTTTGTTTCATTAATGCTTGTTCATTGTTTGGCTAAGAAATTTTCGGTATTTTACCAGGCCATTTATGTTTTGTTAACTTTCACCTGTTCAATAAAGCTCTTGCATTAACATTAAAAGAAAAACATCACTACCCAGAATGCACGGCGTAATGACGTAGATGCATTGCGAGTCGCGAGAATCAATGAGTTTTGTTGGGTAGCTAATTTGGTATTTTATTTGTCTAAACAGAAATAAACCTACTGACAATATAAGAAACAAACATACAGCCTGGCTTCGGGCAATATTTCAGACGTACTTACGGATTAAGACGTGATGGCATGTTAGCAGGCGACGCGAAAGCGGAAGCTCTCCGATTATACATAATTCACGCTTTTGGTTCAAGAAAAGTTATGAAAACAATTGTTGAAGTTCTGTGTGAACACAACCCGAAGCTAAAATGATAGAAAATTCGCTACCCGAAATAAAATTTGGGATCAAAGCCTCAACACGCCGGGCTTCTTTCCTGTTTTTGGCATCCGGCATTACCGCCCCCTTCTGCTCCGGAGTGTGGATCAGATATTAGGTTTACAATCTACTTTCTTTAGACTTTATTTATTTAGACATTTATTGTCATAAATGAAAAACATCAGAACAACACATGATACATTTCTGTAATAGCCTACTGAAGATGTTAACATACAGTGTTATATTATAATGAAAGGATGCATGACACACTTTTCTGTAAACTGAGCATTTGGGAGATTGGGACAGAACATATTTTCATTGATTTTATGCGTAGCCTATGTATTGCACATGGTAGTTCACACTTTGATATATGCAATATTTCCTTTTCTGCTCATCATCACAGTCCATGTTGATTTATTTACTATCACAATTCATATAGTACAACACATGTAACTGAGGTAAAGAACTACAAGTATCCAGTGTCATCTCTAGATGTTCAGAGGCCGTATTCACAAAACATTTCATCTTAATATAATAATAATAATAAACTTTATTTATATAGCGCCTTTAAGGTAACATCTCAAAGCGCTTTACAGACATAGAGATAAAAAATGAAATAAAGATCATATACCATGTACACATATACCATATATACACACACACACTTATATATATGTGTGTTTCTGTGTGGTTGATAGCCTATAAAAACAATTACACTTAAAATTAAAGTTAATAATAGACTCACAGAAAGTATCTCTGAAGATCAGATAATTTATGATGATGTCACATGATCCTTCTTTAAACACTCGACCACTACAGTTTTTCTCCTGACACACAGAGATGTTTACTGACTGAAATCGCTCTGACCTCAAATTGACAACAGTGTGACGCTGCTTCTTTTCTGTCAAAAAATAGTGGCGTTTCCTGCAAATACAGATTCATTCAATACTGAAAATACACGTGTTTTCTCTTATTCTCAGTAATGAATGTCATCATTAAACATTATAGGAAAGTTATTTTACTCAACTGGGTTTTCTTTCTGAGTTTCCCCAATATTTAGCATCAGAAATACCTGTAAAGTTTAGAGCTATTGCTCATTAAAACTAAATTATACAATATGTAAATAATATTAGATTATGATTTATGAGTGTCTGAATCCCAGCTGATTATTCAGAACTGATCCTCTTATAAGACAGTTTTGTGTCTTTCAGAGTTCAGAATCAAACCTCATTCATGACAACAGATAGAGCAGATGTGTGTGCATTAGTGCTGAATCACTGAAAATCCCTGACTGAACTGTGATTATTAATAAATATTACTGACTATATGAGTGTGTGATGATGTAATATATTTTCAGCATCAATCCACAGATGTGAACACAATCTGTTCACTGTGACAGACACAGACACACATCAGACTCATTTCCACAGAGATAAAGCGCTTCAGTGAGTGTGAAACAGCAGATCTGAGCACAGTAAAGTGACTCTGTGTTTGTCGCCCTACTGGTGATTGTTTGAGTGCAGATTGATTGAGCTGTTGAAGATGTTTGATCAGACACGTGACTAACAGAACAGTGTGGAGATTTCTGAGTCCAGTTCAGTCCATTAATGAGCACTAATAATAAGACAAGAAAGTCCATCAAACACTGAGCTTCTTCTGTTCAGCTCCACATACGGCTGAATATGATGAAGTTTATTTGAACAAGATCTCTGATCATTTCAGTCTGATTTCAGTCCTGAATGTGTCTGAATCTGTGATGCAGCAAGAGCTCAACTATCTGAACTTCCTCTTCATATTTCACTATATATATTATTAAAAACACATTTTCTGAACAATAAATATTTAATTCATGCAAAAATACAAACCAACAAGATTTCTTACAAAAATGATTTAATTTTTCACAATAGATAATACTGCCATATTTACAAAGAACAGTTGAAATGATCAATTAAACAGACAAAAGCAACATATAAATATTTTTAAATAGAAAATTGTATAAAATATCCACATTCCACACTGTCTTTCACAGTTTGACACAGATATTCATTCTCACTGTTCACACTTTCCCTTTTTTGTGTACAGCAGTTGATGGATAAAATAAACTAAGGGGCAGTGAAGCTCAACAAACTGCATCAACATTCATCAGCATGGACTCTTTACTCGGCCTGAACTTAATGGAAAGCTGTTATACGAGTAAAAAATGCTTCAGGTCCAAGATTCACACACAAACAAATTATGTAAAATGATCCAAAACAGCTTTTTGGTAACATTTGGGTGAAATGTTGGGTGGCTCAATCAATAATGAACTGGTAACACTTTACAGTAAGGTTCATAGTTAAACATCAGTTAATCTTTGTTTATGTCAGTTAATTAAACAGTTGTTCATTGTTTAGTTAATGCACTGTGAACTAACATGAACAATGTTAACAAGAAAAAGAAAAGAATAAAAGTGTTTAACTATGTTTCCATTTTCAGAATTTGATCTTATTATGAAATTCACATGTTACATCATCCGTTCGTATGAAAACACTACTTAAACTTCATGGAGGAAGTTTTGAGACATCCAACTTTTTATCTCAGAAATGCAGTGTTCATCAAAACCAATAGCTGCTTTATCACGTTTTTGTATGAATATAAATTTGGGTGTCATCTGCATAAAAATGGAAATTAAGACCAAGAGATGTTAAAAGCTGACCAAGAGGAAAGATGCTGAAAAGAAGGAGACTCAGAGTTGAACTCTGGGGGAATCTGAACTGAACTGAACCAACTTCAGACCGACATCCACCCAAGGAAATAAACTGTTTCACGCATTTAACTAGAGCAGTTTCAGTGCTGAGGAATGTGTGAAATCCAGATTGGAGTGGTTCAGAAAGATCGTCTGCAGAGAGATGAGTGCGATTGAGATGCCACGATATGCTCAAGAGTTTTAGGAGATTTGAAATTTGAAAAGATTTGTCCATGTCCTTCTTTGGTACAAGGGTTAGAGAAGCAATTTGAAATGTGGCGCTGACACGACTGCCGTACGCAAGGAGTCATTCATTATACTCAAGACGACAGAGCCGAAAGAGCCAAAACAAGATTTAAACAGCTGAGTTGGTAAAGAGTCAACTAGGGAAGTGCTTTCATCTGAGAAACCTCCTGACCACCAGATCCACAGAAGAACATTTAGAAAACAGTGGAACCAGAGGAGTGAGGAATAGAAGAAGAACAAACCGAAGTGACGGCAGTAATGCATTTACAAACACTGTCAATCTCAGCTCTAAAGATGAGCTGAGGAAGGCACACTGGAGGAACACTGCCATAGAATAAAATAGTTTTTTTTGATTATTGGCAATTATCTGGGAAAATACTGTGAGAAGAAAGGACTCATGCTCAACTGAACTGAGGATCTTCAGCAGTGTTACACTCCTGCAGATACAGTCAACATAAAGAACAGGAGTCCAGCCCTAATGTTCATGTGTGTCAAAAAAATAAATACATATTGATAATTACCAAATGTAATCTATCAATAAATACATATAGATTATCCAGTGTCGTCACTACATGTTCATATCTTTTGTTGGGACATCTTGATAGACCTTTTGATCAGTGTTCCTGTGTTTCCAGATGAGAGCAGATATAACCAGAACCAGAAGCAGAGCTCCAATCACAGACACCACAATTATCCAAGACGCTACAGCTGAAACCAGGAAGAGAACACAGATTTATTAACTGTTTTGTTCTTTTATAAACTCACTGCTTTAAGATTTTGTTAAGTTCTCATTGACTCCTGTTTGACTTACTATGTGCTTCAGTGCCATCAGGTTTGTCATCATCTGTGTCCAGTTTTCCCTTTGATCCTGAACTTGATCCTGTAGAGGAGATTGAAAGGTTCGTCACACAGTTTAGCATTTGCTGTTCAAATCATGATGAATAAACTTCAGCTGTAAAAATAACCTGAAATATTTCTGATTTGATCTTCTCTCAGTGTGACTGTGACTGTGATCCAGATTTCTCCTTCAGAGTCCAGAACTCTGTATGTTCCAGTGTCAGAGACTGTAAAATTACTAATGGTCAGATTTCCATCACTGATGTTCAGTCGATCACTGCTGACCCTGACCCCGTGACCTCTCGTCCACACCTCTGTCCACTCTCCACTGGAGTTTTTCTCCACTTTATCAGCATTGATCAACAGAACATCCATCTTCAGCTGCTCTCCTGTTTTCACAGAAATCTCACCTGAGGACAAACAGAAATACATTCATCCTCAATCATTATTATAATGGTGTCACTCAATCAAGAACAAAAACCCATATTGGAGATGACTAATCTTATATATCAGGCAGGATGAGTCTCATTCAGTGTCTGCTGGTCACAGTTCCTCATGCAGGACCAACATTACTAAAGGAAACCCAGAAAACATTACGACTGTAACCCCTGAGAACAGGGAACGAGACACTGTGTCCTGAGACGCTGATGGAGAACACCTCCATGTGACTGTATCTGAAGAAACTGTAAAATCACAGCAATCCTATTGGCCGGCAACAGCCTATGACGTCATACTAGTGCAACCAGGAAGTATATAAGAGTTGCCTAGAGAACATGTCATCCTCTTCTTCATCTGAAGGACTGAACAAGCAGCCTGGAGGCACGACTACAAGACACAGTGTACAATAATGGCAGAACCACTCCCCCTCCTGGTCACACATTAGTCTGTTAGTGACAGTATTCCCTACAGCCACTGCCCGAGATACACGAAAAAGTGGCTTCAGTGGAAGGACTTCTCAAAGGGCTTCAAGGGCTTGAAACCAGCAACTTCACTGGGAAGGGGTTCCTTTAAGGAAATATGGCCAGGGACCAAAAGCAGCACCTTTTAGGAAGAGCCACCAGAGCTAACCCAGACTAACCCAGACTAAAACAGAGCCTCTTACCACACACGCCTCATGAGAGGAACTGCAGTAAGCAGCTCACGCCGGACACAGAGACGGTCATCCTAGAGAGCAGGAATATCCAGTGAGAGGAAACCGCTCCACTCAGCCTAGGGTGGTTTATCAAGCAGGCCTACAGAGGGCCATAGACTTGAAATTGAGATCTTATCTGGAGCTCAGGAGAGCGGTGGCTTCAGCTTCTTAGAAAAACCTCTAAATGAGAGGAAGCCGACTCACTCAGTACAGAATGATTATCAACACTTCAAATATCAAAGGATTGGGGATGCAGACCCGGAGCGTTCCTTTCAGCAGGTCGCCTGCTACTCTTTAAAGGATTAGTTCACTTTCAAATAAACTTTTCCTGATAATTTACTCACCCCCATGTCATTCAAGACGGTCATGTCTTTCTTTCTTCAGTTGACCATAAAGCATATACAGTTGTCCATCTAGAGAAACCATCGGCCATTTTCTAAAAACATCAACTGTATATTCTTTATAAACACAAAATATCACCTTGAACGAACTTCTGCTTTCCGCATTCTTCAAAAAGCTTACGCTGTATGTCCTACGCCTTCCCTATTCTACTTACGGAAAAAAACTAAACTGCCGCTGCGTTCGTTCCGTTTCAACCGTTTGGGCTCCAGTGAAGTCCACTATAAGGAGAAAAATCCTGGAATGTTTTCATCAAAAACCTTAATTTCTTTTCCCCTGAAGAAAGAAAGACATGAACATCTTGGATGACATGGGGGAGAGTAAATTATCAGGAAAATTTAAAATAAAAAGTGGACTAATCCTTTAAAGCACTGCTATAGTGTGCAGCACATGACCTGCCGCCGTGTGTGTCCTGCCATATGAGAGCAGGGCTGGAGCTTAGTCAATAATTTTTTTTTTTTTCTCCAACCACAAGATCAACTGTCTCAAGATCTCACTGAAGCTGGGGTGATTATGGCCAGAAAGAAAGCGTTTGTGCTTCTGATCTTACATGAGCGGATCTACACATGTCAGCTGACGGCTGTGTGACAGCTTGAATCGTTTTACAGATTTGAACAGTGTGCTTCACATAAAACAATCCCTGAAGATGAAGAAGAGGATGACATGTTCTCTAGGCGCCTTATATACTTCCTGGTCACACTAGTATGACGTCATAGGCTGTTGCTGGCCAATAGGATTGCTGTGGATTTTTTGAGTTTTGTCTTTACCCTGAATATGAAGATGGTACTCCCTCTCCACTTCTCTCTGACCATCAGCGTTATTGACTCTCAGAATGTATTTCCCAGCATCACTGAAGATCAGACCCTTGATGATGATGTCACATGATCCTTTTTTGAACACTCGACCATTTTCACTCTTACATTCACCATTCTGACAATCAATGATTTTTTTTGACTGACTGTTTAAAACAATACGAGAATGGTCTCTGGCCTCAAATTCACACGGCAGGGTGACGTTGTCTCCTTCTTCCCCCGTCACATGTCGAGGAGTGTTTCCTGCAGCTGCACTTCCTGCAAACAGACAGAAAAACATTCATACTGTCACTCTGTCTCTTCTGTCTACAGCCTCTACTCTTTATATTAACACAGAGGGCCAATGGAAATCAGCCAAAGGCTTTATTGTGTTTTATCCTCAACAGTTTTGTGAGTGTTTGGGATACTTGTTACTTTGTACAATTTTTATTAAAAAAAATTCAGTTCAATACTGCATATCAAAACTGTAAATGTTTTACTTTTGTCAAATTGTAAAGCAAATCAATTCAAACTATTTACATTTAATCAAACTCTAAAACTGAGTTATTTGACTGGATTTGATTTTGCTCCAGATGTTTCTCAGTCTCCACACACACTCCTGACACTGAATGAGCCAATGAGCATCTCCAGACGGGTTACTGAACCAAAGAACCGCTCCCAAATCAACCAATCAGAGAGAACCCAATGATCCGCTTCAATCAGATCTTTCTGACTCAGACTCGACCTGAAAATCTGACTTTATCTCTGTCTGTAGATTTGATTTGATTCATCTGAATCTGTAACGTGAGACATGAGAGAGCAGGATCCAAATGCAGCTTAATATTTTAATAATAATAATAACAATAATAATAATAATAATAATAATAACAAGATAAACCAATCTAGTTACTTGTTGACACTACATATATGAAAGAAAAAGACTAGAAAAATAACATAAAACACAGAAATACTCTCTTCAAAATACAGATTCAATATTGGCATCATATTCATGGTTCCATTAAGAAACTTTAACATCCTCTTTTCCATTCCACAAAAGGTTCATTAGATTATTAAAATGTTCTTCACGCTAAGAAATAATGGTTCCTAATAGAACTGATCACTAATTGGTTCTTTTGGTGCTGAGAAAAACCTACTTCTGGAACTTGTATTTTTAAAGGTGCCCTAGAACTTTTTCACAAGATGTAATATAAGTCTAAGTAATATAGTAATAATAAGTAATATAAGTCCCCTGAATGTGTCTGTCAAGTTTCAGCTCAAAATACCCCATAGATTTTTTTTGATTAATTTTTTTAACTGCCTATTTTGAGGCATAATTAGAAATGCGCTGATTCAGGCTGCTGGCCCTTTAATTGTTTGTGCTCTCCGCCCACGGAGCTCGACTCTGTCATTGCATAAACAAAGTTCACACAGCTAATATACACTCACTCTTTACAAAGTGTGTCATGCAGCATTCTAATCGCATAAGTATAGTATTTATTTGGATGTTTACATTTGATTCTGAATGAGTTTGATAGTGCGCCGTGGCTAAAGCTAACATTACACACTGTTGGAGAGATTTATAAAGAATGAAGTTGTGTTTATGAATTATACAGACTGCAAGTGTTTAAGAATGAAAATAGCGACGGCTCTTATCTTTGTGAATACAGTAAGAAACGATGGTAACTTTAACCAACAGTAGCCTACATTAGCAACATGCTAACGAAACATTTAGAAAAACAATTTACAAATATCACTAAAAATATCATGATATCATGGATCATGTCAGTTATTATTGCTCCATCTGCCATTTTTTGCTGTTGTTCTTGCTTGCTTACCTAGTCTGATGATTCAGCTGTGCACAGATCCAGACGTTAATACTGGCTGCCCTTGTCTAATGCTCGAACATGGGCTGGCATATGCAAATATTGGGGTCGTACATATTAATGATCCCGACTGTTACGTAACAATCGGTGTTATGTTGAGATTCGCCTGTTCTTCAGAGGTCTTTTAAACAAATGAGATTTATATAAGAAGGAGGAAGCAATGGAGTTTGAGACTCACTGTATGTCATTTCCATGTACTGAACTCTTGTTATTCAACTATGCCAAGATACATTCAATAAATAAATAAAATTCAAGGGCACTTTTAAGAGTGTAACAAGAAAAATCAATACATGAACTAATCAATAAAACTACAAACAGATACAAGACTAAAGCAGGAAACTAAAAGACCCAACTTTTCTCAGCTGATTATTCTCACTTTCTTCAAAGTTAAGATCTGATCAGCTTTTAGGACAGTATCGTGTGCCATTAGATTTTCAGAGATGACAAAGAAGTTTCCAAAGAAACATGGGAGCTAAAATACTGCTAGATGTAGTGAATTCCTGAACCATGTATAACAAATCAAAGATTGTTAAACTTTATTAACAAAAATGACACTGACCGATATAATTGATGAAGTAAATCAGCAACAGCAGCAGCTTCAAGCATCTGAACCTGATGAGAAACAGAAGAGATGAATTATGTCACAGATTCAGGATAATAATCAGATATTTATACAGAGATAAACACTTTCTTGAGCAGTAAAACATTACTAAACATTCTTTTAATCTGAAATATTTCACACATGTGGATCTGACATGATAAATGTCAAATAAGAAACATCAAAACTATAATCTCTTTGGTTTTATAAATGATTCCAGTGTAATAGTGACAATTTATATTTAATTATTATATTTAATAACCCTATAAATAAATTAAAAAAGACCTTGAGTTTGCAAAAAATATGGAACATTTGGATATTTTCCTCCACTGATATTTCTTTCAAAGCAGATTGATCTATCGGAAAATTAACATAATACTGCATGATCAGAGACTGACATCATTTTGTGAATCATTCACTTATGATTTCAACAATTAACTTTAATACTTTTTAAAGACTCGAAAAGTGCAAGACTCATTTAAAAAATAAAACAACCAACATACAGCAGCCTGCTGGTTATAGGAGCAACTGTGTAGTGATTATTTTCACCAACAGATGGTGCCGCAAGCTACGCTGACTTTTTTTCTTTTCTTTTTTTTTAAGTATAATTAAAATATTAATTAAATTCCAAAAAGTCCAAATAGCAGCATAACAAAAACATATAAAAACCAAATAAACAATATTAAATAAAATTAAATAAAAAAATATATGCCATGCCCAGCCCTACTCTGAACCAGAACAAAGTGCTCACTTTGCGGTGGTTCACGTGAAACTAACATGAAAAATGGACTTCATTCACAGCAAAGGAAAGCATATTTACTCTGTCTTTTTGGCTCTTCCTCCACCCTGACTGACTCCTTGTTGTTGCTCCATGATGGAGGACATCTCTGCTCTTCCGCACCAAACTCTCCAGCCTGTGAATACAATCACAAATATACAATAATATGAAATAAACAAACATCAAAAACACACACCCACGTATCATCATATAAGCATTAGAATTTCCCTTCATCTTTGATCCATTCATTAAGTGTGAAAAACATGAAGTAGTCCTTAGTGACAATTGATCTAGACTGACCTGAACACTCACCAGATTGATAAACTGTTACTGTACATCTGAATGTACACTGTAACAGTGATGGGGAAAGATACTTTACAAAGTAATGCACTGCAATATTGTGTAAGAAAAGTAATGTTGCATGTTATTTTTTTTTTTTTTAAATTTAAACAAAAAAGTTATATTTTTGGGCAAATAAAAATGTTTTATTTAACATTTCATTATTGGATGATTGCCTAATATTCTAATATTTCACTGATTTTATTAATTTCAAGAAATACTGAATCTTTTTTGTGCGAGTAAGATTAATAAACGCTAGCTCACATTTAGTCAAATGTCTTGTTACAGAATGTTCACAAATAAACATGAATGAATTTACATCATTTACAATGTTCTTTGAACAGGGGCGGATCTACCGGGGATGGCAACTGCCATCCTAAGAAAAAGCTTTGCCACCCCAAAATTATCACAAGAATAAAATAAAAATTTAAGCAGTGTTTCAAGTACAGTGGCAGTTCAATGTGATGACCTAAAAGTTAGTGTAACGCAAAATAATGGCAAGAAAACACCTCTTTCGATAAACTGTGCTTGATGGTTGCACGCAGCACGCCCAGTATAGTCCGCTTCATTAACAAATGACTCTTATGAACCGGTTCTTTGAAAGTCAAACACACACAGCGCAGCTAAGTTCACTTATGATTTTTCCCCCTATTTGTACGTGAAACTGAAAATTACTGCTTCCTGGCTAAGTTCTGTGAGAAATGTAGTCCCATCCAAATATGTCTGAGATTAGTTTTCGTAATTTTTTGGTGAGCTGATTCAGCGACCGCCCGCTCCACTTTCATCATGGATAAAAGTCTTTTTGCCATCCAACGAACCAATAACATGAAATCAATAAGGAGATCGTGATCACAGAAAATAATAGCAGAGTTGGGGTAAGAATCTAAATGTATTTCAGCTTTTCTCGATTGCTAACACATTATAAGTGATTCAGTTGGCCCAGTTTCCCACACCATTCATTCACTTCTCAAAACAAAGACATTTCTCAAAACATTTAACAATGACAATATTAGGTAGCAAAACTGATGACACACCAGTCAAAATCTGAGAGAGCTGAATGAATTTACTGGGGTTTTAAACTTACACAGTACCAGTAGGCTACTTTAGATGAGGGAAATTTCACGTTGTACACCCTGCTATGCAGTTGCTGATGTGTTGCTAGAGTATGTGGTTGATATAGGGTGTTCTGGGTGAACACACACAGACATTCCCACCTCTGTTAATAACAGAAACTCAAATTTTTTTGTTGCTCTTTAACTTGCACTAAAACATGATTTATACCATTGAAGTAGCCTGTGTAATATTGATAAAACTGCTCATCTCCTTTACTGACACAAGCTCAGACTCATTTACAATCTGTTGATGTTTTACATAATTTGTCTCGACTTGGTGCCATGATGGATATTGAAATCTTGTCATTTATTTTTTAATTTTAAACAGTATATCGATACGTTCTGGTAATGCAATGTTGTGAACACAATTGTACATGTCAGGCCATAAAATCTCCAAAAACTATGCAGGGGCGCTTGCTTTGATGTTGCCACCCCTCATAGACCTCATGCCACCCTTTTGCCACCTTACAAATCATTTCTAGATCCGTCCCTGTCTTTGAACGCATTCAACTCTGCCTTGTATCATTGTTGTTCACAAATTACCATCGTTGGAGAATAGTTCGATTTAAACTCAAACTTATGAATTACAAATATATACATAGATTAAAAGAAAGGAAACAACTTACAGGCAAAGCCTTTCCAAGGCACAAAACGTAAAGTAAACAGAGAGCCAACTGCATGAAAAGACTGGGAAACAGTTATTCCTGTTGTTAACCTCTAACCCGAGAGTCACATGACCTAAACCAACCACTAAGAAAATAGCACACAGTCATCGCTGTTATTTGTTGTTACACTAAACTGCCACAAGATGGTGCTAAGAAATAAATAAATGGTGGCATGACAAGCATCATGTTCACACACACCTCAGCTCTCTCCTGATTTCTCTCATGGAGACAGGAGAGCCGTCAGTCAATAACTGGGAAAACAATGTAACCTGCATTACTTATTTGAAAACGTAACAGATATTTTTTATATATTTAAAAGTAATGTGTTACTCTAGTGACTTCACAAACTAATCTGATATGTGACTTGAGTTGCTTGTAATGTGTTCCCCTCAACACTCTTAACATCAGTCAATCAAGCTTTATATTACGATATTATTTATGATAATCAAGCACTATTTAATGACAGAACTTTAGTAATTAAAACTACACTTGGTAATCATGTATGAATGCATATTTGTCATTTTAGCTGAACTCAGGACTGGAGGTGCTAAGATGTTGTTGGTCATTCAGTGTTTCTGTAAAAAAGATAATAGAACTAGATAATAGTAATAATTCTGCTACTAATAAAAACATACAACGCACTAAAGATTGATGAGCTCTGCTGGGTTCATGATTAATATATTTGTTAACATTCACTTGAGCTGATTTTCTGAAATCAAAACAGGGAAGTATAATAGATGCACGACAGCCAATAAGATTGCCATTTATGCATTAGATCTGCCCACTACCGGAGAAAAGATTTTTCTAATTCTGAATAATTCCAAATGAATAATGGAAGAGAAAACATGCATAATTTAAAAAAAAAAAACTACTTTTGTCATGAAATGTAGATAAGAGTTTTTCAGGTGAGAATGTGCAGGTTTAAAGCTCAAATATATGGTTTATTGATAAAGATAGTGTTTATTTGAAATTTCAATGTAATTTTGTGCGAGATGTGAGATCCAGGTGATCACGGGGCGCTCAATGCTGAGATCAGCCTGACCTCGACTAGTTCTTCTGACGTTTGCTGCTGGCTCTGATGACTCTTTAAACATGAGATATATAGTTTGTCTTGTGTATGTCTAACAGACGATCTTTGGCTTTATGAATCCAAAATTTGTTACCGGGCAAATCGTTTTGGCTGAGGGCAAAGTGAATTTTACTAACTTTCTATATTTATTTAACTTTACCATTAGAGCCATTACCAAGGCTACATTTATTTAATTAAAAATACAGTAAAAACAGGAATATTGTGAAATATTATTACAATTTAAAATAACTGTTTTCTATTTAAATATATTTGACAAAGTAATTTATTCCTGTGATCAAAGCTGAATTTTCAGCATCATTACTCCAGTCTTCAGTGTCACATCCTTCAGAAATCATTCTGATGATATGATGATCTGCTGCTCAAGAACATTTAATGTGTACAATTGTACAAAATATTTGTTTACAATATTTTTTTTCAGGATTATTTGATGAATAGAAGTTCAAAAGAACAGTGTTTATCTGAAATCTAATCTTTTGTAACATTATAAATGTCTTTACTGCCACTTTTGACTGATTTAATGCATCCTTGCTGAATAAAAATTCATTTCTTTAATTTCTTTTCAAAAAAAAAAAAATAAAAAATTCTACTGACCCCAAACTTTTGAACGGTAGTGTATAATGCTACAGAAGCTTTGTATTTCAGATAAATGCTGTTCTTTTGAACTTTCTATTCATCAAGGAATCCTGAAAAAAATGAAAATTGAAAATAATTGAAAAATCATAAATGTTTCTTGAGCGCAGATCAGCATATTAGAATGATTTCTGAAGGATCATGTGACACTGAAGACTGGAGTAACGATGCTGAAAATTCAGCTTTGATCACTGGATATATTACTTTGTCAAATATATTCAAATAGAAAACAGTTATTTAAATTGTAATAATATTTCACAATATTCCTGTTTTTACTGTATTTTATTAATAAAATGTAGCCTTGGTGAGCAGAAGAGACTTCTTTTAAAAACATTCAAAATCTTACCGATTCCAAAACTTCTGAACGGTAGTGTGTATATATATATATAAAAAGTTAGTCTGGCAAGTAAACTAAAAAAATAAAAATTACTAGCTAATGGCTATTCTTTTGCCAAGGTGTGCGTAGAGGCAGAGGCGGAGCTAGGGAAGGCTGTGGCCACACCTGTCCATTTCTGACTCTCTTTTCTTGATAATAATTGTGTTTATTAAACTCAGAAGCATTTCTTCAAGACCACAAAAAACAACTTTTAGACATGCACTCCAACTTCACTTCAGTGTCAGGCGCAAGTCAAACGAGTGAGAAAAGTGTACAGGTGCCGAATCAGCTTCAGCAGAATAACAGTGAACAGAGAACAGGAAATATTATATCCTGTGTCAATGTTCCTCAACAAGTGGGTTGCAAGACTATTTTGTAAGTCATGAAATAACCAAAAAGACAATTAAAACTGCACATGCAAGTATGTATTTGGGTTACACTTTATTTTACAGTGCCGTAGTTACATTGTAATTACTCAAATAAGTACTGAGTACTATTAATTAAGTAATGTACTTACTATAGAGTTACAGTTAGGGTTGGTTAGGGTTAATTGCTTGTAATTATTAATTTACTGTTAATACTATAGTAAGTACATGTAGTAACGTGTAACTATGGCACTGTAAAATAAAGTTACCTGTATTTGTTATAGGCCTAGATGCGTCACATGTCTCTGAAGTCTGGATTAAAATATTCTGCTATGTGAGATCGCAATATACAGGGAGTGCAGAATTATTAGGCAAGTTGATTTTCTGATCATATTTTTTTTCCAAGTACATTTTACCAATTCCAATCCACATCAATCTTAATAACTACCATTAATATTGTTTTTAATCATTTATAGTGATACATAATTGTCATGAAGGCTGGAAATGAAAAATGCCTTATATTCAGGTGGCAGAATTATTAGGCAGGTTTTCTTTTACAGGCAAAATGCCAAAAAAAGAGATTTAACTCAGACTGAAAAGTCAAAAATGATTAAATACTCATGAGAAGGACGCAATACTATGTAATACTAGAATTGCAAAGTTAAAGCATGACCAATGGACAGCAAACGCTCATGGGTCAGCGGGGTCAAACAAAAAGGTGGAAAATAAAAGACGCATGTTAACTGCAAAAATAATTAAGAATAAGGTGAAGAATTAAGTGTGAAACCATCAGGAACCCTTTAGTCTCCAGCGCCACCATTTCCCAGTACTGAAACCTACCTGGAGTCTCCAGAAGTGTGAGGTGTCAGGATCTCAGAGACTTTACGAAGGTAAAGAAATCCTAAAAAATGACCCACTCTAAATAAGAATCACAAGCTGAAGTGTTAGAAAATACATGAAGACTGGGTTTTATAGCCTTATAGACAGACAGCTTGAGAGTGACTCCTGAAGGACAGCACCACATCCTCTTGTACCACCGTTTGAAGAATTTATTTCCAAAATCTGACAGTAAGTTTTAGAAGATCATTTTTAGTCCATATTCAAGACGGACATTTCAGGATAAGAGATGGACTAAAAGTGAACTCCCACACCTTACTGCCAGATTCTGGAAGATAAATTCTTCAAACGGTGGTACAAGGGAGTGTGGTGCTGGTCCTTCAGGAGTCACTCTCAAGCGTCTGTCTATAAGGCCTATAAAAAACCAGTCTTCATGTATTTTTCTAACACTTCAGCTTGTGATTCTTATTAAGAGCGGGTCATTTTTAGGATTCTTTAGCTAGCCTAAGTCTCTGAGATCCTGACACCACACTTCTGGAGACTCCAGGTAGGTTTCAGTACTGGGAAATGGTGGCGCTGGAGACTAAAGGGTTCCTGATGGTTTCACACTTAATTCTTCACCTTAATTCTTAATTCTTTTGCAGTTAACATGTGTCTTTTCTTTTCCACCTGTTTTTGTATGACCCCGCTGACCCAATGAGCGTTTTGCTGTCCTTGGTCATGCTTTAACTTTGCAATTTCTAGTATTGCATATATTGCGTCCTTCTCATGAGTATTAATCATTTTTGACTTTTCAGTCTGAGTAAATCTCTTTTTGGGCTCATTTGGCCTGTAAAAGAAAACCTGCCTAATAATTCTGCACACCTGAATATAAGGCATTTTCATTTCCAGCCTTCATGAACAATTATGTATCACTTATAAATGATTAAAAACAATATTAATGGTAGTTATTAAGATTGATGTGGATTGGAATTGGTAAAATGTACTTGGAAAAAAAATATGATCAAAAAATCAACTTGCCTAATAATTCTGCACTCCCTGTAAGGCACAAGCTGATAAATTTTTTAACATACTACAAGTAAATGTGAGCACTGTACATTTTATATATGCTTTATATAAAAAATACATTAATGTATAATATAAATTATATAAATATATATAAATATATATATATATATAATATATATATATATATATATATATAAGTATATACATGCAAATATTTTTTAAATACATACATATATGTGTGCGTTTATATACATAATCACTCAGTAGGCTATACCATGATCTAATTCACTACCATCTCAATGTCAATTACAATTAAGTACAAATTAATTGTATTCAGATGTGTTTGAAAGCACTAAAACAATCCAATACAATATAGTCAACTCATTTTTATGATGAAATAAGATTTCTGTGCCACGCCAGAGTGGATTGTTTGAATGCAGCATATCAGCATTAATTCAGAAAGACTGGTGTGTCACATTGTTACAATACAAGTATCCACACTGTACCAGTAATTTTTGGCAACACTACAGTGAGGCAAAGATTCACCACTCTTCTAAAAATAGCCACTACCTTCTTTCCCTCTCTCTGCTAGACAGACACAAGACCAAACCTGCTAACATGGGAGGACAAATAAAAATATTTCTAATTTTATGGACGGAAAAGAGTAGCCTGTTGCAAAACGTTAATCCTGACAGCATGTCATTATAACTATGTAAGATTGTCATGATGATATTATGAATTATCAATATATCTTTGTTACCTGTTACTCTGTTCCACTGTTATCCACTGACTGTCTGACGACGGGATTTAAACTTTGTCGCTTGAAGACGAAAAATGTATTAAGCACAAAAAATGTTCCCTCACTATTCCCGATATTACACAGACTCTTACTGTCAGAGCAGAGAAAGCTGCAGTTCTCCGTATGTTTCTCCGGTACTATCACTTCGACTACCGTAAATTTCACGAGCTCATTTCATTCATTAGATCGAAGATCAGAAAAGCCATAATTACTCACCACAGCATTCCCTCGAAGATGTCAGCACAGAAGTGGTTGAGTAAAACAGCACAATACTGCTCAACACTGCTCAACACTGCTGAAAACCACGCTAGGGCTGCTTCGGGACTTTTTAAATGGCGGTGGCAACTTATCAACACTTACATTTCCCTTAGATTTCGGATTTGCTTAATGGCATACTCTGAATTTCTGAAATTTCTTGTTTAAATTGCCTTCATCTCTGCCGTGTAAACAGATAAATGATCTGTTGTCCTTTTAGTTATATGAAGAGCCACATTGCACACAATGACAGACATTAATCTCGATCATCGGTTCTTTTCTCTCAGATCTTTTTATATTCACAAAGCGACCCTGACTCACGTGAACGAGTATCTTTGCCTCCGATTTCGGGATATACTCATAATCTCGCTGATATATTCAGATATATTTAGATTGTAGCCTACTTCCTTCGCCAGCTGAAGAAGTTCAACCTGCCACAGGAGCTGCTGAAACAGTTTTACTCTGCCATCATTGAATCCATCCTCTGCACTTCTATATCTGTCTGGTTCAGCTCAGCTAACAAATCTGACCTCAGAAGACTACAGAGGGTAGTCCGGTCTGCTGAGCGAATTGGCACAACCCTCCCCACTCTCCAAGAACTGTACTTATCCAGAGTGAGAAAAAGGGCAAAGAAGATCACTCTGGACCCCTCACACACTTCCTCTTTGAACTGTTGACATCTGGTCGATACCAGACACAAGAACAGTTTCTTCCCTCAAGCAATCCATCTCATGAACACTTGACAAACACTGAACACACAACACTATTACACATTATTTACTTAAAACGCATATTTATATTTCAAATTTGTACACATCATAACTGTACATACAATTTGTCTACATTATAGCCTATATTGTTTTTGCACATTGTCCATCTTGTAAATTTGTATATTATTCTTATTTTCTTTTTATTATCTGTGTCTTGTCGCTGTCACTCTGTTGCTCTGTGGAGCTTCTGTCACTAAAACAAATTCCTAGTATGTGTGAACATACTTGGCAATAAAGCTCTTTCTGATTCTGTGATATTCACTGTCGGCGGTGTGTGTGTGTCCATTATTACTCACCCTTTTCACTCTATGAACGCCACCAGGCTCCATTTTGTTTTTCTGTATTCAACTCCAGTCCGGTCCATTCCCCACCTAATTCATATATAGGCTAACGTACTTCACCTTTGATTTTTATTCATATCCCCATATATTCGACTAATTTATCGAGTACTTTTTAGATACTGCGTCAAAATCGACCTGCTATCTATTTCTGGATTTAATGTATGCAAATCCTTAATTCTGGTCTTTACTTCTCTTTTTCTTTCGCCTCCTTCATTAGCTGCTTCCTTTCCTCGGTATAATGTCCAATAATGCTCCACCGATGCACACATTTTGTCCTTTTAGATGTTCAAAGACCCCAGACTGTACCAAACCCATAGACAGTAAAAGAAACCTTGTGCTCAGTAGCGCTCAACGGAAGCTGTGGCGTTTCCGGTGGCGTTTCCGGTGTTTTTCCAGGCTCTATTTTAAGTTTTTTTGCAGTAGCTAGGCTGAACACATAAAGTACTTGTACAAGCCAGTACACGACCAAAAAAAAGTTCCTAAAAAAAAACCAAACAGAGCACAACCTAATATTTTATTTATCCTAAAAAAAACATTATTTATCCTATATAGGCCTATTATCCAATTAAACAATTGTAGAAATTGTTTAATTATAAAGCCACACATGTTTCGAAGGCCTCAAGGCATATGTGACTGTGATAAATAATTAAGTCAGGTCAGATGTGTCTGAGAAAGTCTTGTGGCCCATTCAGCAGTTTTTTGCTAAGATATTTTTTCTACAACAGATGTCTGTGAAAGACCAAGAACATTATCAGTGAATAAATATGTCACTTAAAGGCTTCTTGTCTCTGGGAAAGAGTTGAGTATCATCTGGCAGAATCCCACAAGAAAAGCAAGAGAAGAAAAACTTAATGTGGGGAACAGGAAGTGAGAATCAAGCTGTTATTGTGAAATAACAGATAAGAAAAATGTATAAGAATAGCACCTGACCACAGACAAACTCAGATGTCCTGCAGGAGTCTCAGATTTGATGCTTTGTACAATAAAGTCTGAGAGAGATGACTATTCTCCATAACCCTATGAAAAGGTAAAAGAAGAGAAAACATACTAAAAAAAATAAATAAATAGTAACGCTCAGGGTCTTCTGAATTAAATTAAATTTCTTACACCTTTGAATTTTTTTTTAAGATTTACAGTAAATCCAAAACTCTTTTAGAAAAACAGAAAAAATGTCTTTGTTTTAAGGCACTTACATTTGTGAATATAATATTTCACCAAAATGAAAATGAAAAATGTGGAAATGTATCTTTGGTCAACAAAGTTGGTATTGATTTGTTTGGTAGAGTATTTATGTTTAGAGACAGTAGATGAAGAGCTTCACATTGGACACTGAGTTTGAACTTGTCACGCTTGTGATCACACTGACAATGATGAATATTAGGCTACAGTTTGATTTAGATATTACATATTGGTAAAAAAAAAATGAAGGCTAATTGAAAGTGTTATGTAGCTATAGAATGATGTATTTTAATGTAAAAACATTTAATTTACATGATGAAATAATGATTGTATACACTCTAAAAAATGCTGGGTTAAAAACAACCCAAGTTGGGTTGAAAATGGACAAACCCAGCGATTGTGTTGTTTTAACCCAGCGGTTGGGTTAAAGTTTGCCAATGGGGTAGTTTTTATTTAACCCAAAAATTGTTTAAAAATGACTGTATTTCTTGCTTAAAATGAACCCATATATGTTGGAAATTAATATTATTAATATGTTTAATAAACAAACATTTGAATAATACTTAAACAATAAACATTTATTAAATTGCTTATTAATAAATGCTCATCTTTGATATTATTGTTGCCTCTAGTAATTATGTGTCTGATTTTTAATTTCCAACTTATTATGGGTTCATTTTAAGCAAGAAATACAGTCATTTTAAACAATATTTGGGTTAAATAAAACTACCCAGCAGGTTGGGCAAACATTTAACCCAACCGCTGGGTCAAAACAACCCAATCGCTGGGTTTGTCCATTTTCAACCCAACTTGGGTTGTTTTTAACCCAGCATTTTTAGAGTGTATGTTGTATATGTTTAATGTTTCATGTAAAATACTAAGTTGCATAAAAGAAATAAACAATGAACAGAACAATTCTTTTATTTACAGATGTTAACATACGAAAAAATTTTAACAGAAATTACATTACAAATATAATGTATACAACTTATGCATTTCATTTTTAACTTGCATCACAAAAATAAGCTGAACAGAAAGAAGGGCGTTTCATTGACAAAGTGACATTTAAATAATATTATCTACACATTTTAATGTGGCCTACTCATTTTATGCACTATTCTGTTCTTGAAAAAACTAGGGGGAAAAGCTGTCTGTCACATAGCGCTATAAGGACGCTCAGCTCATTGTTGCCACGTCTGGGATTGGGATACTTTTATACTTGCGCTGTGGTTACGCTTCTTTTGGGGTGGTTTTGTTGCGCAGACCTGGCAACCCTCCACTCCAAAAACCCACCCCTTGCACCCCTCATGCACTTCGAAGTGTGCAGCCCCTGAATTGGGACACTATTGGTTTCAGGTGTAGGCTGATCCAGAGCCATAGAGAGAGATTTGCGACAACGGAAGTTCAAAACGCTTGATCAGACATCACCAGCTTTAGAAAATATTAGTTCACTGTTTTGAAGCACCAGTCTGTTGAAAACTCAAGAAGTGTGTCGAACGGCATGGGGTATCGAACTACCCATCCCTTTATAGGCTTATCGGCTTTTTGTTCAGAATTTAAGATTTTCTTTGAAATAAACCTGTAGGGAGGTGGGTCCCCTTTTGTTTGAAACTGCTTTTCTCTTGCTTATGTGTAAGATTCATTCAAGTTTATTTGTTTATTTTCTTTTTGGTTATGTAGCCTATAGGAAGGCTAAGTTAAACTTGGTTAATAAAACTCAGTTAGAAAATTTTGTTTGTTATGTTGGCCTTTGCCCCCTCCTGAGGCTTCAATAAATATCATCTAAATCATCTAAATTGGTTCTGGAGTGGGAGTCAAGATGTTCCTGTGCTCTCTCTCTCCAAAAATGTGTTACTGCCATGCCATTACCCCTAGACTAAAAAGGGCTGGCATGTGAGTAAATTGGTACACATTTTCAATGGTTGCAAAAAATGTTGAAAATAGAAAGTTTGAACTAAATGTTGTTGCAACCATGTACGAATAAATGTAAATGCATATTTTTCAATTAAAGAGAAGTAGAAAACTTAGAGAATTAGCCTAAATGGGCTGCTTTCGGTGCTTGAGACTTTATTTTGTTTCAATAATAAGGTCCAAGAATTTAAATAGAGAAAAAAACATGTTACACTCATTTAACAATATTAGCAGTAGTGAAAGACGTCTTCCCTCAGGGTGATTATAGCCCACGTTTCCTTGTGCGGTTGTGTTGCGAAATCAAAACGCGTACAGTGAAAGGGATTTCCCATAGCGCTATACCCGCTCGCTGCGACCAGCCGACAGGGTTGACAGGGTCGGAGTCTGCTTGGTCTTAAAAAAACAGCACTTGCAGCTTGAGCTGCACAGTTTTTCAAACATTTTAATCTGTTTTGGGTTTTTTTTCTAACAAACAAACAAACAAAAACAAAAAACTTGAGGACAATACATTTTACTCCAGAATACTCTCTTTCCCAATGTGGGTATTTCTTACCCCTACCATTGCTTTTTTATTCCTTATTATATCTTTTTTTTTCTCTCTCTCTCTTTTTATTCAATAATATTTTTACCTACTTCCCTTAAAATATCTTAATCTCGATACTAGGTCTGGTCTTAGTGGGCGAATGTAGTTTATCCATTTTCTCCATATCTTGACAAATTTCCCAGACTGTAGCCGAAGATTCATTGTTAATCTCTCCATTGTGTAAATTTCGTTCACAGTTCGCAGCCAATCATTAATTTCTGGTGTTTCAGGTTGCAACCATTTTCTGGTTATAACCTTTTTGCAAGCTACCAACATAATTCTCATTAGGTATTCATCAGATTTGTCTTCTGATTTAAGACTTCTAGACCAAAGTATAGAGTTAAGAAATTAAATTGGATGGGTTCCATGAAAATACTCTCTAAACTCTTATGGATTTCCAATATTTCTGAACTTTAGGGCATTCCCAGAATATATGGCTATGGTTGGCTTGATTTGAGCCGCACAGTCTCCAGCAGGTTGCATTCTTGCTTTGGTATCTCTTCTGCTCAGGGGTGAGGAAAAATCTAGTGATATTTTTCCAACCAAATTCTCTCCAAGTTGAGGAGTCTTCCACTGTGATTTAAGAATACTTTCCCAATCTTCCTCTAGGATATTCAGATTTCCTTCCATTTCCCATTTATTTTTAATATATTGGGTATTTTCTAATTTTTGGTTTTGTAGATTTTTATACAATTTTGTAATTATTTTTGTCATGTCCCCCGTTTTATATATTGTAATAAACATTTTAATAATACTGTTTTCCTTGTCATTATATTCCCTTATAATATAATTAATTTTGTGTCTTATTTGTAAGTACCTATGGAAATCCTTATTACATAACAGGTGTTCAATACTTCAATACTTGCCCTTTATGTAAAAACGTATACAGTATGCTGTGAGGCCTCGTTTAGTCCAAGCTTTAAAGCTATCGTCTACTGTATTTGGAGCAAATGTTGAATCATAGGCGGGCCATCTCAAGATTGATACCAAATCTATCAAATTATTTTTTTTTAATTGTATCTTGCCAAATCTTTAATAAGTTAGTTGTCCACGGATTTAATTCCTGTATATACATTTTATACAAGTGTTCGTCTGCCATTATAACTTGGATTGGAGGTCTTTTCAGGTTAGCATTTTCTATTTCTTTCCACCTGGCTTTAAAATCTGGATTACATAGACATAATAAAGGTCGTAGTTGAGCTGCACGGTAATATTCCTCTAAGCATGGCAAGGCAAGACCTCCATTCTCTTTCTGTAATTGTAATGTCCTAAATTTTATTCTTGGTTTTTTTCCTTGCCATATAAATCGTGATATTAATCTATCCCATTCAATAAAGTTTTGTTTGCTTATCTCTATTGGAAGTGTATGGAAAAGATACAAAAATCGTGGAAGTATATTCATCTTAACTGATTCAACTCTACCATGTAATCCTAGATATGGTAGCAGATTCCATCTAGCCAAATGTAATTTTATTGTAGAATAGTGGTTTGTAATTCATATCAAATAGTCTTGTGATATCTTTGGGTATTTGAACCCCTAAATATTTCAAACATTTCTCTCCCCATTTAAACTTAAATTTTTCCTTTAAATAACTAGATATTTGGCAATTAAAAGTTAAGATCTGGGTTTTTTTGCACATTTAATTTATAACCTGATAAATCTCCAAACAAAGTTAATGTTTCCATCAAGACTTCTAATGATTCGTTTGGTTGTCCTAAATAAACTAATATAGCCTATCATCTGCGAAAAGTGATAATTTTTGTTCTTCACCATTTATGTCTATTCCCTTAATATTTGTATTTTGTTTTATATATTGGCTATAAGGTTCTAAAAATACACTGTAAAAAATAAATGTAAATTTACAGGTAATGGTCTGTATTTTTTTACAGATTTTTCCCGTTTTGTCATTATACACTGAAATGCCTGTTGTTTTACTGATATTTGCTGTAATTTAATTTCCACTATTAAATTTACAGGGAATTGCATGTATTTTAGTATTACATTAAATTTCTGTTTTTTAAAAGAAATGTTCTGTATTTTTACAGAATAATGTGTAATTTTACATAAAATGTGGATTAATATTTTACAGATTTTTTCTGTATTTTGAATATTCTGTAAAATCACAGAAATATAATGTAAATTTATATATCCGCTGTAAAATAATGTGGAAAAACATGTAACTGTGAAAAAACCCCCATAAAATTTCCGTCTTTTATTGGAGTTAATCACTACTCTGACTGTTCCGCTTGTCAAAGTAGTTCTGCTGCGTTCAATGTTTCATTTCGTAACAAATTTCTTTTCCTAATATCATCTCGTAATCTAATATAATCATACATTCTTTGTTGAAATACGAGGACATTTCAACAATGTAGAGTTTAAATGTTGAAATGAAGGAATTCCCGCCCGGCGCAAGGATACAGTCTCTTCAGCACACGGTGGAGCAGCGGAGCTGACTGGAGTCACTCGACCGTTAGGATTGCTGCTGCTCGTGGACGTGAAGCGAAAATAAGCAGGTAAAAAACTTCTCTCTATTATTATATGTTCACTCAAAAAATATTTCAGTCTAAACTTAAGTTTTATGTAATTGAATTACATTCAAATTTTCCATCCATTTGGATCACATAGTTTTTACATAAACAAACTAATAAACTTAACGTGATTCATATTCGTAAGTCATATGTAAATGAAATAGGCAAGATTTATCTAATAGTATGTCATGTGTTTGCGCACTACTGAGTTAAAGTACTATTGAAGCAGTGTCAGAGTTTATGAGATAATGAAGTGATTAATTGAGTGATGATTGAGCATTATTGAAGACACCTGATGATAACAAGCAGAATCACCAAAGGAGAAAATCACAATTTTATGCCACCATCGTGGAGATGAGGGTTTGCTTTAGTTGGGCTCTTGACCCTTGACTATTTCATATTAAATTTTGTTTGGGCTGTTGTAACAGCTAGTCAAGCAAAAAGAAAAGATGATTAGATGTTGTTGGTTATGTTTCACATAATCGTTATTTGATCTGAATGCATATAGAGCCCAATCCCTGAGTGAGATTTACATTATTGATTACAGCAGCACTGTGATTTTACAGCAGGAGATTAGCCTTATCAAAATAATCTAAAGAATTTCAAAAAAGTTGTTCTGAATAGTAATAAAACCAAAAAATTCTTTTAGGCACACACACAGACATCAAGTATGAGCCTGTGAATCTCAATGACGGTGACAAGCAACATATTCTGATCAACAGATCAACTCTGAACATTAGAAAACAAGCTACTAAAAAGTCACATAAAAACAGCAAAAAATAGTGACTATAAAAGCAAATTACTAAGAAAATTCAGCTCATAATTTATTCATGCAGCAATGCATGATGGGAGCCATGGATGAATTTTGATTGGTAGCTCCCAGAATGCACTGCAACATGCTTTTTGATGGTCACCACTGTTGAGATTCACGGGCTGATTCTTGATGTCTGTGTCTCTCAGTAAAGGAATTTTTTTTTTTTTTTTTTAAATCAGAACAACTTTAATTGAATCTTTCAGATTATATTGATAAAGCTGATTTTGTGCTGTAGAATCATAGTGCTGCTGTAGTCAATAATGTGAATCTAACTCAGAGATTGGGGTTTAAAGGAGTTCAGTGATTCAGATCAAACAATGATTACGTGTAAACATAACCAACACCACCTGATCATCTCTTCTCTTTGCTTGACTAGCTGTTATAACAGCCCAAACAAAGTCTTATATGAAATAGGCAAGGGTCAAGAGCCCAACTAAAGCAAACCCTCATCTCCACGATGGTGGCATTTTTCCTCATACTATTAGATATATCTTACCTATTTCATTTACATATGACTTACAAATATGAATCACATTAAGTTTATTAGTTTGTCTATGTAAAAACTATGTAATCCAAATGGATGGAAAATTTGAATGTAATTCAATTACATAAAACTTAAGTTTAGACTGAAATATAGGCCAAGGAGCAACATGGAGCTCTTGCAGAGGTACGAATCCAGTAGTTAAGTTCTTACATCAACAGTTATGAAACTCTCTCTCTACATTATCTACTCTCTCTATCTACATTAATCTGGACACATTTGAAAACTTTGTTTTAATTTTGAGATGTTCTTAGACCACATTATTGTTCCAACATTTTCCAAAAGTTTCTCTTTCACACTGAGATGTCGGAAGACTCTTAAATCATCTTCCTGCGCATGTCGTTAAACGTGAGAAATGATCATGTTTTCTCAGGACTCAGTGTGAAAGGAAGGCCAAAACATAAAGGAAAATATGCAAAAGTATCTGGGCTAATGCAGACGTAGACCTTCTGACATTCACTCTTGCAAATTCCCTCCACAAACACGCTTTGTGTCATTTTCCACTATTCTGATATTTTTACTGTTCATTTATTAAAAGAGTTCTACAGTAGAGTGTGTTTCATTACTCGTGTTGTTTGTTTGACAGATGCCTTTTCATGATAAACCCCAAGGGATCGAAAGCATGATGACATTCAGTCCACAGCATGTGTCAAACTGTCCTGTAAAGTGCTCCAACCCGCTCCAGAATACTGCCTTGGAAGTTTCTAGCAATCCTGAAGACACTGATTAGCTGGTTCAGGTGTGTTTAGTTTCTGTCCTGCAGAGTTTAGCTCCATCCCTGAGTTTGTTACCCTTATTCAAAAGGTTCTTAGACTCTGAACTGAAACTGAGACTATGAAGACAAACATGGAGAACATTCTTCAATCTCCCTCCATTCCCTTGCACAGAAACGTTCATCAGTGTCATGGAGTTGAAAAACACTCACTCTTTCCTGCTTTGTTTAATTGTTTGTTTTTAATGACTCCTTGTAATTCATCTGTCGACCAGTGGTCAGGTTTTGAAGGCAGACTGTTTAATTATTTATTCCACTGTAACTTTTTTTTCTTTGTTGTTTCTGTATATTAAGTTTTGCTGTAGTTGAAACTACTAGTTTAAATTACTAGTTTTAAAACTGTTTTTGGCTCTTTTTAAAATAAACTAATAACAAACATTGTTTTGCAGTTAAGACTGATTATTTGTATATAGCAGCATTTAGCCTTATTTATTGGGAATTTTATTGTTTTTATTGTCTTCAGTAAATGACCTTCATTAAACATTAAAAAGCTAAGAAAATACAGACGTTTTTATGTCAAATCTTCTGTTTTTTCTTTAACTTTTTAATGTAAAATTATGGTTATAAACTATTTAATTTTTAATAAAATACAGTTTATAACCATAATTATATATAAAATCTTCTGTTTTTTCTTTAACTTTTTAATGTAAAATTATGGTTATAAACTATTTAATTTTTAATAAAATACAGTTTATAACCATAATTTTATATAAAATCTTCTGTTATAAACTGTATTTTATTAAAAATGAAGTAGAAAATCCCGTAAAAAACGGTCATTTTCTGGCAGCAGGGCGCCAGAAAAATACCATAAAATAATGGAAAATAGCTGTTATTTTAAGACATTAATAAGACATTTATTTTCCGTTATTTAAGGTATTTTCTGGCGCCCCTGCTGCCAGAAAATGACCGTTTTTATACGGAATTTTGTTTTTTTTACATTTTTAATAAAATACAGTTTTATACCATAATTTACATAAAATCTTCTGTATTTTTTAGCGTTTTAAATGTAAAAGTATGGTTATAACTGTATTTTATTAAAAATTACCATAAAATAACGGAAAATAGCTGTTATTTTAAGACATTTAATTAGACATTTATTTTCCGTCATTTTACAGTATTTTTCTGGCGCCCCTGCTGCCAGAAAATAACCGTTTTTTAGGGGATTTTTTAAAAAATAAAATAGCAGTTTATAACCATAATTTTACATAAAATATTCTGTATTTTCTTTAGCTTTTTAATGTAAAAGTATGGTTATAAACTGTATTTTATTAAAAATTACATAAAAAATCCCGTAAAAAAAAGGTAATTTTCTCAACAGAAGATGATTAAACATCTCCACAAACAGCCATAATATAGCGTAATTCGCGGGTGGGACATGTCTTTGAAAGGATCGATATTATATCCGACCACGTTTTGAAACCTCTCGCGGCACGGATATGTTATACAAACGAAACACCTCTAATTGATTATCAATTTGAGTTAATAATAGGCGATCTGCCGCTAGAATGTGTCGTTTTTGAAATCATGTTGAGTGCTCGTTGTGGTTCTCTTGGCGCTCGTGCACTGCGCAGTGTTCACACGGACGAGCGCTTCAATCTATCGCTCTGTTGCAGAGACTCTCTATTTGTTAGGTTGAAATCACAAAACAAAATAGCTACACATAAACGTTTCCCTGCTCTTGATATACAATCACAGGATGAACATCATTGGTTTTAATGAGAAAAAAAACATACATGGTTGGGTTAGAACCCAGAACCTCTTGCATGCTAATTGAAAACGCAGCCACGAAGCTATCGGGACGACGAGATAATTACAGCGGATCTTCGTATTTATTAACTAAAATACATTCTTTCGGTACTAATGGCATATTGTATTATAGCAGATGTAAGGAAGAAACTATCATATTAATTTACGCCACTGCAAACAGCATCTCCAGCTTCACTTATTACTAACCAGATTGGTCCGTGTACCTTCGTATAATTAATTTTTTTGTTTTTGTCTTCTAAACAGAAAAACGAAGAAAGCATTCATTTATCACATATTCGACCCTCCTCGTGAGCATAAATAAACAAATCTCGAGTCATTTTTTTCATATTTTTATTTTCGTTTTAATCACACTTTGTTCTAATCCACCAAAAGGAAAAACAATAAAACCAAAATGGATAAACGGCTTGAATATTCGATTTCTACATTGGCGGGAATAAAACGCCCCTTTCCGCTGATTAGTCAACCAAAGATCAAGCCGCGCCATCAGTTCTCAGCTCCAGAATCAGCTCCGCGCAACAGTAGACTATATATCCGATACATTTACGGATTATTACAGAGTTTTTTGCAACTACATTTCATCTAGTTCTCATCAAACAGCCAGACTAATAAATAGCTAATAAATATACACAACCCGTGCCGGGGCAGAGCCTAGACAGAGCTTTCTTCTGTATTCATTCGCGTGCCGTGAAATACTAATTTATCGTAATAAATATTAATTTACGTGGCATCTGCTCTCACAACTTTGGCACACTTATTAGCCTCAATCTGTGTGCCGAAGCGCAGAGCAGAATTGATTCAAGGGTCAAGTCATCTTCATTTATATAGCGCTTCTTACAATACAGATTGTTTCAAAGCAGCTTCACAGTGATAATAGGAAATTAATAGACAGCGTTTGTTTTGGCTTTACAGCAGCTATTAAGTCTATCGAGCTAAAGTTTTTGATTGAATCACTTTCGTTGTAAGAATCAATAATTATTAACTTAAATGACGCTTAAATGACACATTTTAACTGAAAACAGAACAGAAACAGAAACTTTTAATGCGCCTTGCCATTCATTACGTGTTTAAGGGTAGACTATAACATTTTGAACAATAAAGCCAGAGATGAATATATATTTTTATATTTATTGCCATCTATTACCGTCAAAAAATTAATTAGTAAAATAAGCTATATTTAAAATAGCTATATCTTATTAAAGGCATGCCATTTTTTATTTTAAATCTTAAATTTAGTCAATACATTTATATTTTTGCATTATTTTGTTTCAACCAAAGGAATCTTGTGCTGCAGAGGTGGCAATGAAGTTGCTTAATTGTGTATTTACACAATTAATGCTGCTTAGAGAGGTCTGTAAATACATTCACACAGCAGAGCAAATACATAATGTAATTACATTAATTTTATGTTTTTATAAAAATGATTTACAAAAATAAATAAATTACAAGATGAAACGAATATAAAAATATCGCCAGTAGGTGGCAGCAAGTCACTGTGTTAATGAACGAGTGATTTTATTCAATCGATTCGCTCGAAACGCTGATTCATTCAGTAATGAAAGGCTGTATGGCTGGTGAATCACTCAACCGATTTGTTCAAAGACTCGGATTCATTCACGAATTTACTACTATAGGCTACTCTGTGCACCTAATGTTGCGAGTCGCACAATGATCTGTGACTTTGCTTTAGAAATGTAGCTGGCAGAAAAAATAAAACATTGTTTTGTGGGACATACTCAGTGTTAATGAAATAAACTCGGTGTATTGCTCAAAACAACAGTCTGGACCGCTGATCTGCACTTCACTACAATGTAACATTCCCTCTGCGCTGTTCGTCGTGCATTTTTGGTGCACAGATTTCAAGAGATGATCAGCTAAATAAAACAGGCGGTGTGCCAATTAGGGGGTAGTTATGACAGCAGATGCAATGTAAATAAATTAATATTTAATATGATAAACTAACTCCACCGCACGCAAATGTATGCGCAGGCAGAAGAAAGCTATGTCTAGTCTGTAGGGTTTGTGTCGAGCCATTCATTAATCTGGTAGTTTGATGAGAAATAGACCTAGATGAAATGTCCGATACATTCTCTCCGAGCTGTCCAGCGCGCCGCGTTGCTCCAGCAGAGATTTTTAGAGTTGGTCAGCTAAATAAAACAGCGGTGTGCCAAATACATAGGCTAGGAGTAGTCGTGAGAGCAGATGCCACGCAATTTAATATTTAATATGATAAATCTGCCAAATATTAATATTTAAATTCACGCGAATGAATAGCTTATAAGAAAGCTCTGTCTGCCCCGGCACGGGTTGTGTCCAGCTATTTATTAGTCTGGCTGTTTGATGAGAACTAGATGAAATGTAGTTGCAATAAACTCTGTAATAATCCGTACAAATGTATCGGATATATAGTCTACTGTTGCGCGGAGCTGATTCTGGAGCTGAGAACTGATGGCGCGGCTTGATCTTTGGTTGACCAATCAGCGGAAAGGGGCGTTTTATTCCCGCCAATGTAGAAATCGAATATTCAAGCCGTTTATCCTTTTGGTTTTATTGTTTTTCCATTTGGTGGATTAGAACAAAGTGTGATTAAAACAAAAATAAAACTATGAAAAAACGACTCGAGATTTGTTTATTTATGCTCACGAGGAGGGTCGAATATGTGATAAATGAATGCTTTCTTTGTTTTTCCGTTTAGAAGACAAAAACGAAAAAACAAATTATACGAAGGTACACGGACCCAGATTGACTTTATTTATGTTAGACATCAACAAAGGTTGTTATTGAGAATTAGCAGAGGTTTAACTCTAATGTGTTTCATTTGAAGTCACCATAATGGTGAATAGTTGGTCCATTAGTTGGTCTCTTAACTCTTATTATATTATTGTCTTTTCTGGCTGCTGTGATGGTGTGATTGTAAAACACATTCGCAGAAGTAAAGAAAGCTAAAGCAAAATGACATCAGTTGATGATGGTTATCTGTTGATTGTTTTGTGGGCTTTATGAAGTGGACTGACATCATTTGACTCTAACAGTTGTATTGTACTATTGATACATTTACATTATGAACTCTGCGTTACTTCAGCATGAGTTCTTTTAATAATAATAATAATAAAAAAAAAAATCCCGCAAAAAACGGTCATTTTCTGGCAGCAGGGGCGCCCGCAAAGTACCGTAAAATAACGGAAAATAAATGTCTTATTAAATGTCTTAAAATAACGGTTATTTTACATATTTTTTCTGGTGCCCCTGCTGCCAGAAAATTACCGTCTTTTTACGGCATTTTTTTTTACAGTTTATCCATGTGTTTTTTTCTGACAGTATTTTTCTGTTTTTAAACGGAGATTTTCTGGCGCCCCTGCTGCCAGAAAATAACCGTTTTTTAACGAGATTTTTTTTTTACATTGTACATCCACAGTTTCTTTCACAGACACAGATATTCATTCTCTCTCTTCACACTATGAACACTTTCCCTTTTTTGCACAACAGTTGATGGATAAAATAAAAACAATAATTGCTAGTTTATAAGGTCCGGACTCTATCACAGCTTTCATTGGCTAAGGACCGCCCAAGAAGACATTTGACTGACATTTAATGCAACCAATCACAGTTCATTTTGTTCTGCGTCAGGTTTAGGGGCGTGAAAATGAAAGTCCATGTACCAACAATAACAGACCATTGTGCATCTCATAAATTATTCATTCAAGAACATTGTGTAAGTTTACTCCAACAATAGAGCCGCGAACTTCACATACTTTTGAATATCCAGCGTTTATTTGATCCTGATAAGAGCTCGTTGTCACAGTTGTAAACATGACGGCGTTCTTCTTCCATGAGGGGGTTTGGCATCACTGCATTTGTTTCCAGGACGGACCGTTAAAGAATGCGACACACACGTCTCCCGGACATCCTGTAGAATCCAACACACCAGGGGCACGTTCAAGCTCACACCGGTGCGCAACGTTTTGCTACGTTTTCCGGTTTGAACGACACGTTTCCTGGAAACGGTGTGCAACGGGTTTGAGATGCGTTTTCTCTTGTTTGGTGGGCGTGTCAGAAATGTCAGCCCAATCAGCGGCAACCTGTATATAAACCACGCGGTATTAAAGAGACAGCTCGCACACTGGGTATTAATGTAACATAAAAAATACTTTACTTATATATTTTGCTATTGTGAAGTTACACTTTAATAAACTTTTCTATACTCCTCTGATTATATAATGTTAAAAATTACAATATCATAGCACAACAACAGTGATCAGCAATAATGATAAGCCTATTAAACAATAAAATAATATCATAACACAGTCTTGGAGGTAAGAAGTGGATTATCCTTCACCTGAAATGTTTGTCTTTTCATCCTGAAATGCAAGGCAAGTGTTATATCAAAAAAATTAGAAGATTCCACAAATCCCTTCACTCGATTGGGATGTTCTCTTTTTATTCTGGACGGCAAGGGCAGTGGCTGTAACATCGAGGGTACTTTGCAGTATTAAACATGTAGTTATATCGACTTAATCAGGCTCCGAAAATTATTCAAAAAGAACACAAATATTGGCCTTCTCAGTTGCCATAGTTGCAACGCTTGCGTCATCACAACAGGGTGTTCAACGCGCCACCGTTTCCGTTTAAAAAACGTTTTGCAACGTTTTGTCTGGGCTGAACGCAGCCCAGATGATGACTTCAGATGATGTTTCCAGTTAAGTGTGATTACAGGAATCTTCTACAATTCTCAAAATTTGTCTCAGGCGACCAAATCATGTCCAAAATCACACAGTGTGCACCCGGTTTTACCCACAAAGCATCAGAGTTTCACCTCTTGGGTTCTAGACTCTTTGGGCTTAACAGAGAAAAGAGCACCTGCTTCAATGTTCTTACAGACATTTATAAACTCAAACATATTTATACCTTGCAAACAATATTGGTACAAAACAAAAAAGGCGATTACATGCGTTTTAAAGCTGACCTACCAATTTCATGTAGTGTGCTTTTCTCTTCACAACAAATCTCGCGATGGTCCCGCCGGTCTGCAGGCGCCGCTGCGGGAGGAAGATTCTAGTTAGTGCGTGGAAATGCTCACCCGCTCCGATGTTCAGACATATATTTATTAACTCAAATGTATTTATACTTTGCAAATAACATTTGTAAATAACAAATAAGGCATTTACATGTGATTTAAAATATAATCACCCAGCAGTTTCACATACACCATTCTCAGAAAAAAATTCCTGAGTTTGCTCAGGAATTTTTATGGAAACATATTAACTAAACATAGCTTTATATCTTGCAAATAACATCAGAATAAACATATAAAGTGAAGAAAAGAGAAAAGTTAACCTACCATACTCTTGTGTGCTTTCTTCTTCATGATGAGTCTCATGCGCGAGTCATTTAGTACTGTATTCAGATATACAGTAGGCTAATATTTTCCCAGAATGCATTGAAAATCTACAGCAACATACTGTACAAAGCTTATACAGTTAAGAAAACAGTAAAAATGCTGTGAAAACGACAAAATCTACAGTAATATGCTGTACTCAGATTCTACAGAAGGGAACTGTTGAGATCACGGTATAATACTGTGAAAACAACAGAAATCATTTACAGTGTATGTTCAGATTTTAACAGTCAGGTGTTGAAGTCCAGTATTATCCAGTGATGTCAATGTGTGTCCTGTAGAGTTTGATCATGTTCTCCAGATCCTCGACTGAGATCATCACAGACCCCTTCAGTGTTTCTGGATCATCTGAACTCAGTCTCTCTTTCCTTCTTCTATCGACACACTGAACATGATCTCTGAGCCGTTTGTGAAACACCACAACAGTCAGAATCACAAAAACAGAACCAGAATCACAGTCAGTCCAACTGCCACAATCCAATAACCTACAGCTGGAAGAGAAAAGTGGGAAGAACATATTTTATGTTTTTAATGTAAAGTTTGTTTTTTTAATACAGAATATAAAAATGTTTAATTGACTGTGTAAGAATGTAGTAAATCTCTCATGCTCCTGTTTCACTCACTGTGATGTTCAGAGTCAGTTTCATCTTCATCTGTGTTCTTCAGATTCGATTCTGTACAGAATATTGAAAGGTTCGTCATGCAGTTTATTATAAATTTGCTGATTAAATAATATTTCTGATCCTCTGATCTTCTCTCACCTGTGACTGTGACTGTGATCCAGATTTCTCCTTCAGAGTCCAGAACTCTGTATGTTCCAGTGTCAGAGACTGTAAAATTACTAATGGTCAGATTTCCATCTCTGTCGGTCAGTCGATCACTGCTGACCCCGTGACCTCTCGTCCACACCTCTGTCCACTCTCCACTGGAGTTTTTCTCCACTTTATCAGCATTGATGAACAGAACATCCATCTTCAGCTGCTCTCCTGTTTTCACAGAAATCTCACCTGAGGAGAAACAGAAACACATTCATCCTCAATCATTATTATAATGGTGTCAATTAATCAAGATCATAAGCATATATTCAGTTTTGGAGTGTCTCATTCAGTTTGTGTTTTAGTCCTGCACTCAATACCAACACTATTAAAGGAAAAGCAGAAATCTCATGATGAAAGTTTTGACTTTACCATGAATATGAAGATGATACTCCAGGATTCGTCGCCTCACTTCTCTCTGATCATTATAGTAATAGATATTCAGAAAATATTTCCCAGAATCACTGAAGATCAGATACTTGATGATGACGTTACATGATCCTTCTTTAAACACTCGACCACTACAGTTTTTCTCCTGACACACAGGGATGATTTCTGACAAACTGTTTAAATTGATATCAGAAATCTCTCTGTCCTCAAAGTCACATGACAGGGTCACACGGCCTCCCTTTATTCCTGTCACAGATATAGAGCTGGATTCTGAAAATACACACAGTAAATATTCAAAACAAAGTATCAATACTACTAAATAAATGTGGTGTTTCGATTTTCTTAAATAATGATCATAAATGTTACAGTAGTTATTTTAGTGAACTGGATTAAAATAAATAAAGTATCAACAATATCAGCAGTGTCACATTACACTGATTCAGATGTTGATGACAGAATAAATCAGTATCAGACGTGTCAGTGCAGTTATAGTGAACTCATGAACAAATCCTTAATCAATGAATTGTAATTATATGTCAGTGTGTCACATGATGGGAAATTTCAACTATAAATTCACAAATACCCACAAATCACTTCAACACACACCAGTAAAACTATTGACTAGAAAAACTCTATCTTGAACTAAAAATCACAAATGTTTTTGTGAACATAAATGATACTGACCGCTGTGATAGACGAGACACAGCAGAAGAAGAAGATTCAACCTGATGAGAAAACAGAAGAGCTGTGATGAGACAGATGATGATGATTTTCTGTCCGCTAGAGGTCGCTAGAGGCCCATTCAAAACAAAGGCGTAGCTTGATGAGGGCAAGTTTAGGATGGACATGTGGTCTCCATCTCAACGATCGGTGGAAAAGAATAAGGATAGGACTCAGTAGAGATCATGTTCATGGATGCGATTATTAACGTTACTGTAGTGTGAAGCAGAGCAGGAGCGAGTGTGTTGTGGAGCTGAACGAGGAGCTGGAGCGATTGATCAACACACGCCTCACGAGCAGCGGGACTTTTATTATGACACAGTCGCCGGCGCCGCTTCCGCTTTTCCGGTCATGAGTATTAGGTAACGCAGCTCTGTTTATCATATTAGATACATTTGACTGTTGAAAATAATGTTATAATGTTACTCTGTGCGTTCGCTCGACGGCTGCTGTGAGACACTGTTACACACTGCAGTAAGAGAGATAGATTTTACAATATCATATTAAATGCTGGATGATTGTGTTGATAAATGGCATGCAATTAATTTTAAAACGTATTGTATGATGGAGAAACTGTTGTATTACTGTTACTAAAAATAAAGCTGCATCTGATTATGCTATGTTAGCTATTAGATTAGATTTAGATTTAAACAATAAGACTAAACGTGTTGAGCTATATAACAATAATTAGTTTTCTGTCTATAAATATATAAAAACAGTTGTTCCCTTGTCTATTAAAACATGTAAATATTAAAGCGTCTTTGGTGTTTCCATGGTTTCTACAAAATAAAACGGAAACTGAGGGTAACGCGGGTATGACGCCACTGACAGGCGACTCCTCACACGTCCCGGAGCCTTTCTCATGATTTACAAATAGTTGTAAACATTTGGGATGTTGTAAGTAACACTGGCCTAGTGGTTTTTGGATATTTTACTGCAAAACATATTACATATAACCTCAATGCACGCCCCTTTCCCGTAAAATGCACGTTCCTGTGTGTTTTTATGTTTTATTATGCATTTCATCTAAGGGATGACTCGTGAGCTAATAGTGACCCATCTAGGTCAAGTGAGCAGGTTTTACCTGTTGAAGGGACTTTGTTGGGACAGTCCTGATAACATTTGCACTCGTTGCAGTTGGAACTGGTGTCCATGTCTGGAGCGTGATCTTTGTATTTGCAGGGGCTTTGTTCAGTCTGTAATTAAAAACAATGAAACAGTCTCCTTATTTTGTAAGAATTTGGGTGGGCTGGGAATCCCCCAAAAACTTTAAATTGTTGTTTGTTTTTGTTTGTTTTTTTTATTAAGAAATTCTCAGATAACTGGTTTGACTGATATTGTTAAGGTACATTCACACTTGTAGTTGGTTATTGCTTCTTTAAATATTAAATCTACTGATAAATGTCACACCAATATATTAGAACAGCGCCCAATAAACACCTTTACAGACAATAGTGTTCACAGGAAAACCTGCGTAAATGCACGCCACTTTCTCGTAAAATGCGCGTCCCCGCATGGCTCAGCGGAGCCGAGCATCAGGTCACGTGACCCACCAGAGCTGAGCGCACAACAAGTGGAAAATAACAAACTGCTCCGACAACAGATCAGCTATTAATACCGACGTCTGATCAATCCAAAGTTGTATATTCAGAACAAAATGATTAAAGAACACAATTAAGATATTTATTCTGGTCGTGTGACTCGTTCAACGTATAAAGAGTTTCTGACGGCCAATCAGACCGTAGAACAGAAACTAAAATGTGTTTTTTTTCCATTTAAATCAGGGGTGTCCAAACTCAGTCCTGGAGACTGTCCTGTCCTGCAGAGTTCAGTTCTAATTAAACACCTGAAGCAGCTAATCAAGATCTAAGTATGCATCTAGAAACTTCCAGATGTTTTGTCTGGAGCTGAACTCTACAGGACAGTGATCCTCCTGATTTAATGCTCGGTGTGTGAAGAGACGCTCCCGCATTTATCAAGAACCACCGGTCAAGATAAACGACATCACCAAAACAACAACAACCATAAATCACGTAATTAAATATATGCATCCTTTGACAGTTTGTTATTCATGTTAATAATAATTATATTAATGTAATAAGATATTATTAATGTTTAAGATCACTGGTTTTGCGCCAGCATCCGTGTGTTTGATGAATGAATGAATCTCTCTGTCGAAAGAAGCTGATGAATCACGTGTCGAAAAGATGATGAAACACACTGAAACACGAATGAGTAGCTTCACAAACACGGATGTGGAGCAGCACAAGACAAACCGTAGCTAAATGAAAAACGATCAAATAAACGCGAGAACAGAGTGGTCTAGCTTTAATAAAAAAGAAAAAGAAAAGAAAATCATAAGAGAATCATAACTGTTCTGAAACAAAATAATGTCAAACCGGTCTGAAATCTTACCTTTTGAATTAAAGAAGAAAAATCCGTTTCTTCAGCTCCGGTATGAATGTGAAAAATGCCCAAACCCTCCCAGTCGTGAAGAAAGTTCCAGTAATCAATTACAGAACCGATAACGATTGATCCTTCAGAAATGTAACGTTAGGGGTCAATTCAGCGCGATTGGGACAACTTTTGAGAAGACTTGGAAAAAGTCCCAATCAGGCTGAATTCACCCCTAAATATAAATCTAATATAAATATTGTAAAATTTTTGTAATCCTTACAATTAATTGAAATTTTAATATTAATGTTGTAAATTTGACGGATATTTCCTCTGAGCGCTTCCTGTGTTCTGATGCTGCTGAAAGTTTTAGAGCATCAGCTGGCGAAAAATGGGGCGGAGCCTCTGACGTGGATTGTTTACAAGCACTGAACAGCCATGCAGCCCTGACCCATGACTAGAGTGAATCTCTTTCACTGCCCCAGGAATTATATTGTACTGTAACTGAATAAACCTTTAATATCATAATTGTTTCTCTAATGAGAACAAAAGTAGTATTTCTCCTGGACTTTTAAAGAACCTTTCAGTAAATAGATTTCTATCTTAAATAGGAATCTTAAAATGAACCTTAAATAATCTTTTGTCCAATGGAAAGGTGTTAAAGGTTCTTCATGGAAACATCAATGCCAATAAAGAATCCACAGTAATCTAATTTTCAATCAAATTGTGCCCAGATTCTTTAAAACATTTACATTTTACATTTATTCATTTTTATCCAAAGCGACTTACAAATGAGAATATTAGAATCAATCAAATCAACATGAGTACAACAGCATGTAAGTGCTGTCAATTCACAGTTACTTCAGTAAAGTGCTCGTAGCAATGATTTTTTTTTTTTTTTTTTAAATAAACAAACAGATGGAAAATAATAGAAATCAAAGTATTACTGGGCCAAGTGTTGATGAAAAAGATACGTCTATAGCATTTTTTTTAAATCGCCAAAGACTCATAGATAGAGCGTGATAAAATAGCAAACATCTCAACATCACCTCTATGATCTGAGCTGCTGTCCACATTCCTGTCATCTCTCTGATGTCTTTGACGTGTCAGTGTTTGTCTATAGACAGAAATTAGATTCAATGGAGTGAAAAGGTCCAAGTAATCTCAAATGTGTTGACAAAGAATTGACTCGCATTTGTCTCAGAAATTCCTACTAAAATGTGTTCAGAGAAATAGACATATTTGGTCAATTCTCAATATATAGTAAAATACACACTCCTTTTAATGTAATTTCTGTCAAAATGAGACACAGATCATGAGACCACACTGATCACATGTATGCTGGAGCGCTGCAATGTCTGACCTGTTGAAACAGGCCGTGGAGCTCCAGGTGATGCTCCGACTGGAGACCGGATCAACAGAAGCATACTGTGTGAAAAATTAATGGAAGAAATCCTAGTTATTGGGTTGTTTTGACCCAGAGGTTGGGTTAAATGTTTGCCCAACATGCTGGGTAGTTTTATTAAACTCAACTATTGTTTATAAATTGACTGTATGTCTGGACTAAAATGTTTTAGATCTTATTGTGAACATTTCATCAGTGGTGGATGAAGTCCACAAATCAAGTACTTGAGTAAAAGGTTCTTTAGATGATTAAAGTGTTCTTCACGCTAAGATAATGATGGTTCTTCAAGAACTGATCACTGAAAGGTTCAGAAACGGTTCTTCTGCGGTACTAATTGTTCATATTAAACCATACAGATGTTTTGGGTGAATTTTGCAAGAGAGAGTTTAAATGTTATTTCCAGAAAGATTCAGCAGCTCCGGTTGATGTATAACGTAAATGAATGTGTGCTCACTCACAAAGATAATATCAAACAAAAACAGATTTATTAACAACATTATAGTGAAAACCATTAACAAAGGCATCAAATTCAGGAGTGGATGAAGCCCAAAAAAAAAAAGTACAACGCAACTTCCTTAACTAAAAACAATAGAACAAACAATATATGCAAAATAACTCCCTACTTCCCTTAATATTTACAAATAATATTTATACAACAGGAAAAAAAAGTAATAATGAGAATTGTAAATCAAATGTAACAAAAGCACATTTTAAAAGCACACATCATCACAGAGGAAACCGTGACAGAGCAAAACAAATGGCATATTTGTGCGTTTGGATTGGTTCTTTTCTGGAAATAGTACCGGACCAATCAGGATCTCTGTTGTTGAGCACAGGCCACACCTTCTCCTGCACACACACTCAGAAACACAACATGCTTCTAAAAGACATCAGAACTGACAGACCTTACTATGAAAACTGGTAAACACTTTCATTTTCTTCATTCATGCTTTTCACAGTCAACTTCCTGTTTGATGCCTGCCCCGCCCACCTACATGATGTCACACCAATGAGGGTAACCCATTTTAATTATGTGGCCTCACTGCTAAGGCACTCATTAGGTGAGAAAATAAACTCTATACAGTTATACTCTCCCAATCACCCATAGGTCACCCGTTATCCGCTTGTTAAGTCGTGACGTAAGGAACGCTGTTTCCGGGTCCAAGCCTCGACTTGTTTCACTTGAGAATGTCATTGACGGCCATATATGAGTGCCATTTATTCATATTAAACATCAAATATTTAAAAAAGTTAAACATTTAAAAATACTTACAGTCTACACAACAGTCGCTGTGCTCACAGCATCACAGACATTCATATTTTAATGACTTATATAAGATGAATCTCTGTCTGGCCATCTGGAATGTTGATACGGAGATAAAGGTTATGATTATAATTTTTTTGTAGTATTACACCACATCATGTGTGTAAATTAGCACCATTTGTTGTTTTCTTGTGTTATGAGATAGAGCGTTTGGACCCGGAAGTGCTGAAGCGTGACATCAGAACAAACGAATACGTGTTATTTTATAATACATATTTAAAAAGAAAACTGTAAGCTACAAAATATACATAAATACACACTTTGTCTTTCACAGTTTAGCACAGATATGCTTGCTCCCTGTTTATACACTGCCATATGTGAGAAACCGTCCATTAATGTTCTTGGCAGTGTTTTTTCTGGGATAAGTTGCCAGGTCTGTCCTCAACCCTCTCCATTACATGGCTTGGGACTCACACACACACACACACACACACACAAACACACACAAACACAGTTTGGCACGTCCACCTGACCTGCGTGTCTCTGGACTGTATGCAGTAAACCCACACTGACACGAGGAGAACATGTGACCTCCACACAGAGACTCTGAGGATCTTCTGCTGTGAGGAGACACTGTTATCTCTGAACCCCTGTAGATACTGTCCACATGAAGAACAGAGGTCCAGATCTAATGTTCATGAGTGTGTTTCATACATGCTGACAATCCTCTAGATCTGTTGGCTCTGAAGGCCGATTACAAACAATCAGTGTCGTCTCTAGATGTTCTGGACTACTGTTTCTTCCATTGGGACAGACTCATGTTCAGTGTTCTTGTGCTGATGTCGGGATCTCCAGATGACAGCAGATATCAGAACCAGAAGCAGCAGAGCTCCAATCACACACACCACAATAATCACAGACTCTACAGGAAAAATGAAGGGAACACAGATTGTTATTTCTTTTTTAACCCGTGTGCGGTCTTCGTTTGTACACTCAGGGCCTTCGGGGTCTCCACAGACACCAGGCAACAATGTAATTTTGTAACAAATTACTTTTTTTTTTTTTTTTTAACAATTATAATGAATAAAAACATTAATAAACAGAGTAAAATTACATTTTTTTTGAGGATTTATCATATTTTTTAAATTTATATAAATAAATTAAAAACTCTTTTTTAAAATAGGTTTTTATACAAAAGCAGTTTATGTAAAATTCACTTTATAAAAGACCCACATTTCTAACTTTCATTCATGGGGATAACATAATTTGACATGGTTTAGTGTGAGATTTTTGCCCATCTTTTGGAAAATACAGATTTAAAAGTAAAAAATGATCACTTTATCCACAGATGCTGCAGAGCTCACTATTTGCTATTTGACTGACTGAAAGACCTTTACACAAGGATTTTCAGTTGGATTCATGTCTAAATATTATCAAATCACGTTTAAGATTTAACTCTCAACTTTAGTTTAGTATTTTTTATGTACGAAACAAATCAGTTTTTCAATATTGTTACATTATGATGAGACTCCACTTAGAAAATGGACAAATTCATCCTCAAAATCAACATTCTGAAAACTTGACAAAAAGTCATTTTTATTGTCATAATGTGATTTCATAGATTTAGATATGAATCCAACTGAAAATCCTTGTGAAAAGATCTTCAGTCAGTCAAATAGCAATAGTGGAGCTCTGCTGTATCTGCTGGATAAAGTGATCATTTTTTACTTTTAAACTGTATGTTCCAAAAGATGGGCAAAAATCTCACACTAAACCATGTCAAATTCCATGTTATCCCATGAATGAAAGTTAGAAATGTGGGTCTTTTATAAAGTGAATTTTACATAAAAATGTTTGTATAAAAATATCTGTTTTGTATTAAAAAAATATTTATTATTTATATTATATAAATTTAAAACTTGATAAATCCTCCAAAAACTGCAGAAATATGAAGTAAAAACATTAATAAACAGAGTAAAATTATGTTTGTTATTTAAAAAAACAATTATTTTGTTACAAAATTAAATTTTTGTTGCCTGGGGTCTGTGGAGACCCCGAAGACCCTGTGTGTGATTTTTTTTTTTTTTTTTTTTTACACTAACATAAAAACAGATATCACCAGAAACTTTTTTTCTTTGTAGATCTAGAACGTGTTAAAACTGTACAAAGTTTCATGTCATTGGGACAAAGAGAACTTTTTTTTTTTATTTGAGCAAACGTCGTTTCGGGTCTAAAAAGACCCCAAAGACCCTATAAGGTTAAACTCACTGCTTAAAGATTTTGTAAACTCTTAATGAGGTTTTTACTTACTATGTTGTGCAGTGTCTTGATCTGTGTTCAGTTTGTCCTTTGATCCTGTACTAGATTCTGTAGAGGATATCACAGATTACTCACACAGTTTAGCATTTGTTGTTCAAATAATAATAAATAAACGTCAGCTGTAAAATAAGTTCAAATATTTCTGATCATCTGATCTTCTCTCACCTGTGACTGTGACTGTGATCCAGATTTCTCCTTCAGAGTCCAGAACTCTGTATGTTCCAGTGTCAGAGACTGTAAAATTACTAATGGTCAGATTTCCATCTCTGTCGGTCAGTCGATCACTGCTGACCCCGTGACCTCTCGTCCACACCTCTGTCCACTCTCCACTGGAGTTTTTCTCCACTTTATCAGCATTGACAACAGAACATCCATCTTCAGCTGCTCTCCTGTTTTCACTGAAATCTCACCTGAGGAGAAACAGTGTCAATTATAATGGTGTCAATCAAACAACCAAGGCAATAAATACATATTAAATATTAAAAGGGACCAAATGTAAACATTAAAAATCACCCAATGAAAACCCCATATTGGAGATGATTAACCAAATATATTATGCGAGATGAGTCTCATTCAGTGTCTCTATCACTGTCCCTCATGAAGACCAACACAATTACTAAAGGAAACCCAGAAACACAGTTTTGACTTTACCATGAATATGAAGATGATACTGCAGGGTGTGCTGCTTCACTTCTCCCTGATCATCAGTGTAATGGACTGTGAGAAAGTATTTCCCAGCATCACTCAGTCTCAGAGTCTTGATGATGACGTCACATGATCCTTCTTTAAATAATCTGTCATTTTCACTTTACATTTTTCATTCTGACAAACAAGGATTAATTTTTGAAAATCAGATTAAATTAATTTGAATGTTTCTGTCTTCAAAGTCACATGACAGGGTGACGCTGCTTCCATTTTTCCCCGTCACAGATCGAGGAGAGGATTCAGAGGATTCTGCAAACACACAGAAGAATATTCATTCAATATGAGTATCAATACTGTAAAGTTTTCCTTTTCTTATAAAGTTGCAAAACAAAAGAAATTGAACTCACAAACTAGTTACATTAATC